>JANIPM010000007.1:50972695-50989301 GCA_027478405.1 Erythroxylum cassinoides
CTAGCGAATGGATTCCCAAGATCTGCCAAGATCCGAAAATATTTCACTGGAAATACGCATAACGCAAAGGAAACGACTTTAGAATCAGAGGACATTCTCTGTTCTTCCTAGCCGTCCTCATCGGTGTTGTTCTCCTCGCCTTCCTTCTCGTTCTCTACGCTCGCTGGGTCTGTCTCTATGATATTCCTAAATTCCCACCAATTCTTCGCCACCGGCGGATCTCCGGCCACCGAATTGATCTCAGGGGCTCAATCAAACTACCATTAAGACGTTGCCAATATCTCTATACAGAGATTATGTACTTCCCACCGCTTGCTCCTCTGTTTGCCTGTCCATCGTTGCCTGCTTCACCTTCTCTAGTTGTGGTTTTAGGGATTTTGCGTAAACGAAGAGAAGAATTAGGGAAAAACGAAAAAGGCTAGCTATTTTAGTTTAGGAGATGATGGGTTCGGTTATCAGCTGCGTGGTCATTATCTGCGGGTATAATTTTGGGTCTGACATTTTATTAATAAAACGTCGCAGATTCTATAACAAATTTGTGACGTTTTACTAAAACATCATGAAAATTTTAAATTGTTAATGATATTTTTTAAACTTCACAAAAAATTTTCATAATTCGTAACGTTTTATCAATAAAACATCGAGAATTATGTTATTTTCTTGTAGTGGGTTGTAAGAGGAACATCCTTTAGGATGTAGATTGGTGGGTTGTTGTGTAGGTTTTAAATATGAGAATGGACGCAAATTTTTTTGAAATAGCGGAAGATTTGAGGCAAGAGATTGAGGAGGGTGTTAGTTTGCATGTCTTGAGTGATGACTGTGATTGTGTGTTGGTGAAGTTAGGGTTTGACCTTCCATGGAAGAAAAGAAGAAGAAGAGACATTAAGATTTGAAGACATAAACAAGAAGATATTGTTGACCATAATTGAACTATAGACCAAAAAAGCTATTTGAATCATAATACAAGTAAAACTTTAACGTCTTGAAACATTCAAAATGAATTTCAGTGTTTATAAAATGTTCAAAATAGACCTTAAGTAGACAAAAAGCCTGCGAAGTAAACTTTCTGTCAATTAAATGCCACTTCAAAGTTAACGTAATGTTTATTTTTAGTTTTACGTTAAAAGTGAGTCTCACTTAATATGTGACAGTGGGATCCATTATTTGAAATGAAAAACAAGGGGCCTATTGCCATGTGACTATAAGACCCAATATGCTGATTAATTTGTAAAAAAGATCGTGTTTGTTCTTTACATTGTTAATTGGGTTAATTATAGTTAATAATACTTAATTAACTAAATAATCAATTAATTAATTTAATTAAGCATTTATATTTTATAAATTAACCAACATATGGGCCCTATTGTCATGTGGTAACGGGGCCTATTATTTTACGTTTTAGACAGTAGGTCCTACTGTCATGTTGCAAGTGTGACCCATTTTAAAAGATATCACATAAACTTTGACATGACATTTAACTAATGTAGAGTTCATCCCCGTCAGGCTTTATGTCCACTAAAGGTCTATTTTAAATATTTTACAAATGTTCAAGTTCATTTTGAACACATCGAAACATTAAAGTTTAACTTGTATTTTGGCATAAACATTAGGGTTCAAATTGCTCTTTTGGCTAGAATCAATTACTTGCTTTTTTTACATTTATATAGAATTTACCTTGTTTGAAATAGTTGATTCTAAATCAATGAACCAAATTTCTTTGACATAGGTTAAGTTTTAAAAGAGTTCCCAAAATAAGATTAAAAAATTGTATGTTCATTATATAATTTTGCTATAATCCCTATTAAGGATTTAGTGACAAAATTTTAGAAGATATATCAAAATCATATCAATGACATAATGTAATGACATTTTATGTTAGGTAATATCTCATAAACTTCAATAGCATCATGTAAGATGTATATGACCACCTAGATAACATAATAATGATAGTTGTACAGAGTATAACTGAAATGTATAGTACCTTAATGAAATTGATTCATTTAGTTTAGCCTACTAAAACATAAATATGAACTGAAACTAAAGGCATTTGTTGTAGTATGATAGTAGTTATCATTAAAAGAAATATAATTGCATGACTTTTCTTGACTATACGAGATATGATCAAGATCGTATGTATTTCTAGTTCATGCTTATGAGTATTTGGTACTGAATTTAGATTCAACATTATTAAAATATTTAAGGCATGATAATAAATAGATTGTTGAGTAAAAGTAGTTTATCTAAGCTTATACAAATAGTTTGTATATATTGGATCAAAAGAGAATTGTGCTTAAGTGGTAAGAATACAAAGTTGAATAACTGAGACTATCATTTTATTCTATGTTAGTTAAATTAACATGATGAGAATTATAAAGTTACATACAAGGATATATGTATCCTTTTAATTATGAATCATATGAATCTTGTGAAACTTATTAGATTGAATAATATCCAAATCAACTTTTAGGGAAAGGATGATAATGGTATTGATTTGTTAAATCTTATGCATATGATGTGTTATATATAACAACAATTCATAAAAGGATGATACTTATATGTCATTATACTACTAATGATTTTATGTGATACAATCATATGTATTAAATGAAATATTAATTTAAAATTTTAAAAAGTTCAAAGTGTTTAAATCTAAGTAGAAACTAAGCATTGACAATGTTGAATCACTTCAATGAGATTGATTTGATGAGATTTAAATTTTTTGTTTATCTTAAGGAATGAGATTATCTAATGAACAACTTCACAACAAAATTCTATAATATTATGGATTTATGTAAGAAGAAAAAACAGTATGAGATATTGTATAATGCAACATTTCTTTCTTTTATAGCTATGCCTAGTACAATAACTTACATTTAGTAATTTCAATTAAATTAATTAGCAAGATTTCATATAAGATCTAAAACGATAAGACTTTGAAAAAGTTAAAGTAATGATTTTGGGATGTGATGCTTAGTTGAATACATTTTATTCAATAAGTTTAGAACTTAATTGGATAATAAAAGGATATGAGATATCAAAAAGTTGGATATAATCTTATAGACTCATTTAACAAATTGTTTGTTTCAATGAACACTTATAGGAGGATGGTTCTTTTGATAAGCAGTGGGAGTAAGATGAAGTTTGAAAAGTTCAAGTCTTATGAGAATGTATCCATTTGGAATTAGGGTCTTTGTTGATACATTTGATGAAAGGCTACAAGACATTGAAAGATTCACTTTCATGATAAATTCAAATAGTTTATTTTGGAGATGATTATGAATTTATCACCTCTACAAGAAAGTTAGTGGCAATATAATTCTCCTCTTCGGTGAAAGTATGTAGAGACAAACTGTTCATAGAGGGAACAATGATTTGTTTTTTCAATTATTGAAAATATAATTATCCAAAAACAATTCGTATTAGATATGAAAAGGTAATAATTTACTTATAGGAATCAAATTTGTAGAGATAAATGTGAAAGTTGTTTACCTATTCTAATATAAGTATATAGACAATATACTAAAAATGTTTAGTATTTGAGATATCTGACAATGGCGAAGTATTATAAATATCCATTACGCTATGTATGAGTTGATATTTGAGTTCAAGGTTATATGGATATTAAATTTAAAAGTAAATCCTAATTAAGGTATCTTTTACTTAAATTACTATTATTTTATGATTGAAAATTTTCCAATATAGCATTAATTGCTAATTAAGCCAAAATACATTTTTCATTTAGTGAAATAATTATCTAGTTATGGAATTCTTTAATAAACTTGGTATAGTTTCTTGAATTGTTTAGACAATAATTTACTGTAGAACATTAGAGTCATTGGACATACAAAAGAAGCTAATGTCTCATTAAAGATCTAATTATTTATGCAATTTCTCTTTATTATGATGATAATTAAGATGATAGTTGTAAGATTTAAGCAAGTATTCATTATAGTGAATCTTGTAGAATTCTCTCACTAAACTACTGTCCCAATAATGGTATAATCGTCATATAGTGATGTGGTATAAAATACTTAAACAATTGACTTGGTTCAAGTTAGAAATTGTTGGTTTATGCCCTATAGCTAATTGGATAGTTGTAGTTTAGTGACATAATTATTTAAAGTCATTCTTTTATATATACATATATATTTGGCCGTACATAATATAGTACATAGGGTAAATATACATTGCAAAAAAATTATGATGAAATCATAATTATTATATTGATATTCATTTATATATTATCCGTAAATTATTCCTAATCATTGTTTTATTGAAACTGAACATTAATATAACATAAAATGACTAGTGAACGTTAAGTTTCTTCCTTATGAAGGAAATAATCGATCTCATAGACTAAAGTATAGAGAAACAAATATGTGGGTGCCTATTAGAGAACAAGTTCACTAAACTGTTGCGGTCTAAACAAAACAATATATATTAAATTCTATCTAGATTAGCTAGAGGCAAGCGTAGCCCGTCAACAAATAATATAAAACGGTAAGAATTGGATATCATACCCAAGGGGTTCCAACACGCAAGATAATTAAATTAAACGATAAAAAATTACTTAGACGGTCAATAATTAATTGATTTGAAAATAAAATAAAATAAGCGAATCAAGGAAATATACAAGATGCAAAGTATAAATTAAAAACGACTAGATTTAATCAAATGATAGAAATTGGTTAAGGTATCGGATTTCAATTAGATTTGACACTAAAACTTGTAACAGTAGATTGATTTAGGAATTACCTCACTTAAGCAAGTCGAACCTAATGCTCATAAGAATTCCTTTCTCTTTTAAATCTGAGTTACCTACTTGGTTCATAGATAATTTGGATTAAAAGGCATTCAAGACAAGAAGTCTAAAATTTAGTTCATTAATCTTAGGTATTCTCACACAAGATCCTAAGGTTGGTCTACACTTTAGTCTCAAGTATGTTGCTTGATTAATTTTCTGACAAATTAAATCTCATTGATTATGACATTCAATCATCTAAGGCCTTAATCTAGGTGATCAAGCTAAATTAGGACTAAATATGCATTCAATCAAGCAAAAACTAATACCATAAAAATTGTCCTAATCCAATATCAATCCTAACCTTAACCGAAAAAACTTACTCACACATATTCATCAATGCAACACAAATCATGGTCATAATATATAATTGCATAAGTTAAATCCACATAAATTAAAATAAAGAAGGAATCAAAAAAATTAAAAACACCCCAAATTTATTCTTCTCCTGCTGCTGTATTTTCTCCGGCTCCAGTAGCTCAACCGCAGCTCTCTCCTTCCTCTTCGTATTCATTGACGTGACAAATAAGGTTTGTGGTCATGTTATTCACACCCAGCTGTCTTCATTCCTCTACTCTCTCCACCGCCAGCTTCTCTTCTTTCTCTCCTATTTATTGACGTAACAGGTAAGGTTTATTGGTCTACACCGCCTTATTCACGCTTAACGCTCTTCTTGCTTTTGCTACTCCCATCAATGTAGCCGCCACTTGCTTTTGTTCCTATCTTTTGCTGCCAGTTGCTTCGTTATTTCTCTACTGAATCCCATCAACTCATGCTTCCTTCTTCTCTGTATTGTGTCGCCACTTCCCTTCCTTTTCCCTCTATGTATTGAATGTTTTTCAAAGGGTTTTTGGTCCACCACGCAAACTCATTCCCTTTTGTCTCTCCGCCGCCAACCTGCTGTCTTCTATCTATTTAATCCATTGACCTTACGGTCCCACACTCTTGTCCATGCAAAACCTCCTGTTTTTTCTGGTCTTGGCCAAAATGTCTGCATTCTACCTTTTTTATTTGTCCATGCACCTGTGTATTCTCCATGTCAGTTGTGCGTTTTTTGGCCCTTCTTTGCTTCCCACTACTGTGCTATTTTAGTCTCTTTCTTTGCTTCTATTTAGAGCTTTTCTTGCTTTAGGCTTTTAAAGGTCCCAAATCTAATATGTACCTAGAATTAAAACAAATAACTCTTAATTAGTGCAATTTAAACATTAAATAGATGAGTTTAGCAAATTATGTATTTAAAATCAATATAAAATGTTCATTAACAACACCTTCACACTTGAATTGTTACTTATCCTCAAGCAACTTACTTAGGTCATAACCAACAAATTATATCATTTCATTTTCAACAAAAATCAAATGTTTGCGATCCCTTAAACTTCGACAAATTTGAGTATCAAGCTACTACATATATCATAATCTTTTTATCAATGCACATAAACAAAATTAAAAGTATATATCTTTAATCAAAAGCAAGAATAAAATTAAAATGAACTTTTCTCACGATATTCGCTCATGTCACTCAAGTGTATAAGGTATGTTTCACTCAAAGCTTTCTCTAAGAGGTTACACTACTATAGGCTTGCAAATTCACCTATTTTCCACTACATAGAGAACAAGACATCATGGATCAAAAGGGCTTTTACTAGGGGTTGTAATAGGGCTTAGGTTAAGGTAAAGTAAAAAGGGGAGAAGGCTACTCACAAGCATTCATAAAGTACTAAGTAACGTGGGACAATCAAAAAGAAATTCTGAGATGTGCAAATAGAAACACGGGACTATAAATGCTCATCACTATCCAATGCTACTATTTGATCTTTTTCTTTCTTTCTTTTTTTCTTTTCTTTTTGTTTTTTATAACACTAAACATAAAAGAAGACAATTGAGTAGATGTACCTCTAAAATATCTCAGAATAGAATATAAAACAAAAGTCCCTAAGTCAAGGACATTAAATACGTAATACTTCATTCAACTTGTGAAAGGGTCAGGCTAAAAGATTTTCAGGATTCAATGCAATATGATTAATATGAAAACAACAAAGTCAAAGGCTCAAAGGGGGTAACAAGGGAAAAATGACTAAGTGGGCCATTTAAGTTAAAGGTTAAAAACAAAGAAGGCCTTTATTATTTCCATAAAACATGTAATTTCTAGCAGTATCAAATAGGTTCAAAGCAAGTTCTGAAGGTAATCCACATAGGGAAGCATCACATACAATAAAGAAAATAAATTACTATGAGATGTAGTCATATAGCTTAAGACCTCACATGTGTATAAAAGACAATCTATCAAAACTTCATACATTGCCTCATCACTCAGCATCAGTTATTGACTAAGTTTATGCAATCAACTACTTTAATCGATCCACATGGTTCACTATCCTCTCAAGTTGTCTAATTCAGATTCACGCATACAACTCAATTCTCCATCCAACTACTTTAACGAAATGGTATGGTCAAATTCATCAAAAATGGGACCCAAGTTAGCTACTAAAAAAGTCGCAACCATTTAAGTGTGTATCTCTCAACATCAACATCAATATCATAAACATCAGCATGCACTTAATCTCAATCCCCCCACACTTAATATGAACATTTTCCGTAATGTTCAAGTAGTCAATAATCAAACACAAAGAGGGAAAAGAGGAAGAAGAAACTTCCCTGAAAAAGTATCGGCCAAGAACTCTTTGCCACCAATCATGCAGACCTAAAGAAAACTCAAAACAACTCAAAGAAATGCATTAAACTAGAATGAAACACAAAGGAAACAACAAAAAAAAGAAAAGAAAAAAAACTATAGACTTATTGAAAGGCATACATTGTGATCAAGGAGGCAAAGTGTCATGAAGAGATAATCACTCCTCAGAATTATCCACAAACTTGGGCATATACAATTTAGCTTGTTGTCCATTTATCTTGAAAGGGTTTTCATTTTCTCGTTTTACCTCAAAGACCCCAAAAAGAAGGACTTGGATCACCTTGAATGGACTATACCACCTTGACTTAAGCTTCCCTGGAAAAAGACAAAGACAGAGTTGTAGATCAATACCTGGTCACTTACATTAAAGTCTCGTTGGAGGATCTTCTTGTCATACCACTTATTAACATGCTCCTTATACAACTTTGAATTGTTATAAGCATCCAAACGGAACTCTTCAAGCTCGTGAAGCCGCATAAGTCTCTTAGCACTTGCAGAAGATAAATCAAAGTTAAGAAATTTGGTTACCTAGTATGCATGATGCTCTAACTCAACTGGAAGATGACAAGACTTGCCATACACTATCCTGAATGGTGGCATGCCTATGTGTGTCTTAAATGCCTTCCTATATGCCCAAAGTGTATCATCTAGCTTTAAAGACCAATCCCACCTATAAGCATTAACAGTTTTCTCTAGTATTTTCTTTAATTCCCTGTTTAAGACTTTAACTTGCCCACTAGTTTAGGGTGGTATGGAGTAGCAACCTTATGGGTCACCCCATATTTAGCTAATAATGAATTAAAAAGTTTGTTGCAAAAATGCGACCCTTATCACTAATGACAGCCCTAGGTGTGCCAAAATATGTAAAAATGTGCTTCTTTAATAACAACACCTCTAGCCTTATTTGTGGGCAATGCCTCTGCCTTCTACCCACTTGCTAACATAATTAACAGCAACTAATATATATTGATTGGAGAAAGACTTAGGGAATGGTCCCATGAAATCTATGCCCTAAACATCAAAAACCTCGCAAACAAGAATGTTAGTCAATGGCATGTCATGTCTCCTACTAATGTTCCCGACCCTTTGAAACCTATCACAAGTTCTGACAAATGCAAATGCATCCCTAAATATGGTGGGCCAATAGAAACCACAATCTAAAACCTTATGAGCTGTCCTAGATGCACCATAATGTCTCCCAGCCTCTCTAACATGACAATGATGTAACACAGAGGACATTTCCTCTTCAGGAATGCAGTGCCTAACAATACCATCCACACAAATCTTGTAAAGCAAAGGATCATCCCAAAGATAGTATCTTACCTCAGACAAAAAAAAATTCTTTTGAGCATAAGAAAAATCAAAGGGATAGGTATTATCAATAAGGTAGTTTACATAGTTTGTAAACCAAGGAGTGACTGTCATAACTCTTGAATGTCTTTTTTTCTTACACTCTATGGCAGCTTCATCTAAACTTGACAAGTGATTAGCTATAAAATTCTCGGCTCCCTTCTTATCCCTTAGCTCAATGTCAAATTCCTGTAAAAGTAACACCCAACGAATTAGTCTTAGTTTAGCGTCGGGTTTCGTTATCAAGTATTTCAAGGCTATATAGTCAGTATACACAATCACTTAGACAAAACCAAATATGAGCGAAAATTGTCAAAAATGAACACAACTGCCAACATCTCTTTTTCTATGATGGTGTAATGGCATTGTGCACTGTTCAATGTCCTACTTGCATAAAGAATGGGATGAAAGGTCTTACCTAGTCTTCGGTCTAAAACAACACCCACTGCATAATCAATTGTATTAAACATTAATTTAAAAGAAAGAGACCAGTCAGGAGATACAAGAATAGGTGCAGTCAGAAGCATATCCTTTAACAATTGAAAAGATGTCAAACATTTATCGTCAAAAGCAAACATAGCATCTTTTTCAAGCAACTCAGTCAAAGGTCTAGCAATCTTAGAAAACTCTTTAATGAACTTACGATAAAAACTAGCATGGCCTAAGAAACTTATAATGGATCTAACATTATTTGGTGGTGGAAGTTTCTTAATGATATCAATTTTTGCTGGGTCTACCTCTATACCCTTGCTAGAAATCTTGTGACCTAAAACAATGCACTCCTATATCATGAAATGACATTTTTTCTAATTAAGCACTAAATAGGTCTCTTCACACCTAATCAAGACCTTCTCTAAGTTATCTAAGCATGCATCAAATGAAGTACCAAACACAGAGAAGTCATCTATGACAATTACAATGCAAGATTCAAGCATATCAGAAAAATAGCCATCATGCATCTTTGAAATATAGCTGGAGCATTGCATAACCCAAATGGCATGCGTCTATATGTAAATGTACCGTAAGGACATGTAAAAGTTGTTTTTTCCTAATCTTCTGGGGTTACTGGAATCTGCAAATATCAATTATATCCATCTAAGGCACAATAGAAGTCATGCCCAACTAATTTCTCAATCAACTTATCAATGAAAGGTAAAGGAAAATGATCTTTCCTAGTGACATCATTCAACTTCCTATAATCTATGCACATTCTCCACCCAGTTAACTTCCTAGTGGCTATTAATTCATTTTTCTCATTTTCAACTACAGTGATGACTCCTTTCTTTGGCACCACCTGCACAGGACTAACCCCTACTAGAATCAGAAATGCGGTAGATAATACCTGCATCTATAGGCTTGACTGCCTCGTCTTTCACTACCTCCTAGTCTCCTTAGGGGTTGCATTATTGCCTTGCTTCCATCCTCCATGAAAATATGGTGCATGCAAAAGGAATGGTTTATACCCTTGATATCTATAATGGACCACCCAATGACCTTTTAATGATCCCTCATTACCTCAGCAACTGCTCCTCCGTAGCACCTAACAAATAAAAAGAAATGATAACTAGTAAGTTCTCAGGTGGGTTAAGATAAATGTACTTCAAATGACTTGGAAGAGGTTTAAGGTCAAAAGAAGGAGGCTCTTCAATCGAAGGCTTCAAAAATAGCTTGGTTAGATGTTGGAGAGGCTCGTATGCTATATAATGTGTCCAATATGCCTACTCCAACTCAACTCCAATATCCTCCAACTCTTCTTGCAATTATTCCCCTAACTCTTCGATCATTCCTTTCGCTCTCCCTTCTAACAATCCTGCACAAACAATAGAAGAATCATAAGTATCAGAAGAATAAATATCAATAAAATGATAAGAGTCAAGAGTACATGGATGCTTCATAGAATTGAACATATCAAACAGTAGTTTTTTATCTTGAAGTCTTAAGATGAGCTTTCCACATTGCACATCAATGATGGTCTGTGCAATGGCCATGAAAGGTCTCCCAAGAATGATGGGGATGTCTATAGCTTCCTCCATGTCAAGGACTAAGAAATCCACCAGGAAGATGAACTTCTCGACCTTAACCAATACATCCTCAATGATTCCCCTAAACTAAATGATGAACCTATCTGCCAGCTGAAGAGAAATAGTAGTAGGTTTGAGCTCCGCAAATCCTAACTTCCTAAAAATAGAAAGAGGCATTAAGTTAATGCTTGCACCCAAATCCATTAAAGCACTATCTATATGTAAATCACCAATAACACAAGGAATAGTAAAACTCCTTGGATTCTTAAGCTTTGGTGGTAACTTTCTCGACAATATGGCCGAACACTCCTCATTCAGCTTTACTATAGCATACTCCTCAAGCCTCCTCTTATTAGACAAAATTTCTTTAAAAAACTTAGCATAAGAAGGAATATGCGCTATAGCCTCAACAAAATGAATGTTTATATGCAACTTTTTAAATATCTCAAGAAAGCGACCAAATTTCTTATCTAATTGTGTACCTTTTAACCTTTAAGGATAACAAATCCGAGGTCTTACCAGATGTGTGATGGGGTCAGTAAATAATCTTGGATGATCCTCCTTTGCAACTGATGCTTCCTTGACCTCCTTGTTACTCTCCTGACTCTCTTCTTCTTTACTCTTTTCCACTTCTTTATTCTTTTGTTTCTCCTTAACTTCCTCAAGCTGTCTACCACTCCTCAATAAAATTGTCTTTGCATGTTCTCTTGGGTTGGCCTCAGTAATGTTAGGGAATGAACCCTATGGTCTTTCCTTCAACAAATTTGCAATCTAGCTCATCTAATTCTCCAAATTTCTAATAAAAGATTCTTGATTCTGCATCCTAACCTCAATGGTAGAGATGTACTTCGAGAGTAGCTCGTCGATATTAGATTTTTCTGGTGATGTAGGATTAGGGGCCTTAAAACTTAGAGGTGGCTGTCTTTGAACATTGGATGACTATGGTTATGCCATCTGATCGTTCTGCCAAGAGAAGTTTAAATGATTCCTCTATCCTGGATTGTAGGTGTTAGAATATGGATCCCCTCTCTGTCTGTTATAACTGCCCACATAATGGGCTTCTTTTGTCTCTTGAACAAAAGGATTCCTAACTTGACACTCAAAAGATGCATGAGAATCTCCACCTTAATGCTCACATATATCACAACTCCTCAATGAAGAACTAGCTCCTCCTCTCACACTGTGCATTAGATTATTCAGCTTCTTCGTTAAAACATCCATTTGAGCTAATAAAGCCACTGTATTGTCTACTACACGAGCTCCCGTAGGTCATCTGGGATGCCTTTCTGTATTATACTGAAAGCTGCTAGTGGCCAACTCATCAATCAACCTATAGGTCTAATCTGGCGTCTTCCTCATTAAACTATCTCTTGCTGCAGCATCTATGATACTCCTAGTGGATAGGGTCATTCCTGTATAAAAAGTTGCTAAGTGGAGAACCTATGACTAGGACATTATGTCAACATATCTTGAAATCGCTCCCATGCTTCATATAGATTTTCATTTTCATATGGGGTGAAGGAAGTGATCTCATTCTTCATCTTTGCAACCTTGGTAAGAGGGAAAAACTTATTCAGAAATAATCTCATCATCTCATCCCATATAGTAATCGATCCTAACTGCAAACTGGCCAACCATGCTCTAGCCTTATCCTTTAAAGAAAATGGGAATAGTCAAATATATTGTTGAGCCCCATAGTCAACTCCCTTCTCTCTTCAAGATGTGGCACCAACCCCTCCTTGTGCTGTTCTATCTCTACAAACTGTTCTTCTCTAATCCTTTCTTCTGTGATACTATTCCAAGCCAATATGGTTTTCTTGCGCAACCTACGAGCAGTTTTTTCAATCTCAGTATCTAGTAGCAAATTCTCGAGCTTTTGACCACGAGTGAGCATAAACAAAATGGAATAAATAAAAATATATAGAGCTAAGAATAGAAAATAAAACACACTGAAGTAAAGCAATCAACCAGACAACTTAAAAACTAAAATAATAAAAATGAAGCAAGATTTAAATCTGAGATAATTAACACCGTCTAACCTAATGACTCATAATAGAAAGAATTTTTCTGACAACGGTGACAAAAACTTTTTGTGATCTAAACAAAAAAAATAACTTGAATTATATCTAGGCCAACTAGAGGCAAGCACACCCCGTCGACAAGTAATATAAAACAGTAAGAACTAGTTATCGTACCCAAAGGAATTTCAACATGCAAGATAATTAAATTAAATGATGAAAAATTACTCGAATGATCAAGAATTGATTGATTTGAAAATAAAATAAAATAAAGTAAGCAAATCAAGGAAATATGAAAAAATGCAAGGTATGCATTAAAAACAACTAGATTTAATCAAATGATAGAAATCAGCTAAGGTATCGGGTTTTAATTAAATTGGACACTAAAACTTGTAACGGTGAGTTGATCTAGGAATTACTTCACTTAAGCAAATCGAACCTAATGTTCATGAGAATTCCCTTCTTTTCTAAATTTGAGTCACTCACTTGGTTCATAGATAATTCGGAATAAAAGGTGTTCAATATAAGAAGCCTAAAACTAAGTTCGTTAATCCTAGGTATCCTCACACAAGATCCTAAGGTTGGTCTACACTTTAGTCTTAAGTATGTCACTTGATTAATTTTCTAACAAATTAAACCCCCCATTGGTTATGACATTCAATCATCTAAGGCCTTAATCTAGGTGATCAAGCTAAATTAGGACTAAATATGCATTAAATCAAGCAAAAATCAATACTACAAAAATTATCCTAATCCAATATCAATCTTAACCTTAACAAAAAAAACTACTCACATATATTCATCAATGCAACACAAATCATGATCATAATATATATTTACATTGATTAAATCCACAAAAATTAAAATAAATAAGGACTAAAAACAAAGTAAATCCTAGCAAAACTGTGGCTGCTAGAATTAAAAAATGTTTTAGCCAACGCTGTCTTCTTTCCACGCTTCCGTGAATGGAGAGGAGAGTGTGTTATTGGAGTGGGGACTGCTGCGTGCTGGCAGTGAATGGAGGTTGCGTTTTGTTTTGGTGACTGAAGTAGAAGCCGCGTGTATTGCTGTCCACCAGTTGCTTCAACGTAGTTGCTTCCACCAGCTACTTCAGCATTCTCTCCTCTGTACTAGTTGCTTACGTTGCTTCCTTCCTTGCCACCAGCTTGCTGTCCACTAGTTGCTAATGTGTGAGTGGAAAGTATGTTGAGTTCAGGCTGTAGCATGAGTGCTCTTCTGCCACCAGCCTTTTGTTCTATGCAAAAAATCATTTTATGCTCTCTTGGTCCCTCTCTTCTCACACACACCAATCTCTCCACTGCCAGCTGCTTTGACTCTCTCCTTTTGCTGCCAGCTGCTGCTTTCTACATGATTTTAAGAGAGTTTTTGTCCACTTTTCACGCACAAATGCTGTCTTCTTGTTCTTCTATCTACGCCGCCAACCAACTTCTTTTTGTTTGTTGTGTATTGAATGTCAAACTCTGCTTCACGCATAACCATGATCCTTGTTTTTCTCTTTGTCGCCACCCACCAACTCTTCTCCGTATTTGATTTTCTTCTAAGTTGTGCCACAACTTTCTATTCTTTTTTTGCGCGTTTTTTCATTCCTCCGTAGTGTCCTCCTTCAGCAAAAACCCTCCTTCTTTTTACTCTTTTCGCCAACTAACTTCTTTTGTTTTTATTAATTTAATGTCCAACGTTTTTTTTCTGGTCCCACAATTCTTCATGTTTTTAACCTCATTCACGCAAAAATCCTCCTCGTTTTTCTTGCATTGCCAAAATGTTAATGTCCAAAACGTAAACGTTTTTGGTCCTTGATTCTTTTGAGAGCTTTTCTTCCTTTAGGCTTTTAAACGTTCCAATTTTAATATGTGCCTAGAATTAAAACAAATAACTCTTAATTAGTGTAACTTAAACATTAAATAGACAAGAGTTTCGTAATTTATATATCTAAAATCAATATAAAATGCTCATTAATAGACATATAATTAATTGGGGTTTGTACAAAATTATGTTTATTATGCTAGTCCACAAAATTAATGATAAAATTGAATTTCTTGTCAATTATGCTTCAATTAGATTAACCCTAGGATTGCAACATGCTAGAATCAATAATTATATAGATAAATACTTGACAATTGAGGAATACTTGAATCTATTGTTGTTTTTTTGTGAAGCGAAGTGACAGAGACGCAGAAGATTGACTACTGTTATTCCAAACCTTGATTAGAAACCTATGGTACAATTCTCAATGGGACGACTGTATTTAAAGTTGACTAGTAGTAGGACTACCTATGCTTTGCAAAATATGGGTCAAGCCTACCCATCATAACAAGCCCATGAACATAGGCCCAATTACACATTTAAGAGAGAATTACCAAACATAATTATTTTGTCGTATAATTAATTAGGGTTTGTATAAAATTATGTTTATTATACTAGTCCACAAAATTAATGATAAAATTCTATCAACCTTTTCTTTTTTTTAATACAAAGGGTGAAAAAAACGAAATTAACTCAAAGCTCGCGCAAACAACATCCCGTGGGCATCTCGAGAGATCAGCTCTTGGACGTCGCCAAGCGGTCGGCACTCTGGTTTCTTTCGCGGACAACATGTTGTAGGCGAACCTCCCACTGCCGCTGGAGAAGCTCCCGGATACCTGTCAACAAAACGATAAACTCAATTAGCACCGGATGAGGGCCGGATAGAAGCGTAATGACCTCGGTGGAGTCCACCTCGATAATCACCCTGCGATACCCTAGGTCCCAGGCCAGAGTCAGGCCAGAGAACACACCCCAGAGCTCAGCTATTAAAGGTGAGCCTCTCATTAGATTCTGCTGGAATCCTCCACACCAGTGGCCGAGACCATCGCGGATTAACCCGCCAGTCGAAGCCGCAGAGACACCGAGGGTGACTGCCCCGTCCGTATTAACTTTGATCCACCTAGCTGGAGGCTTGGTCCAACCCACCTGGGAGCCCACTGCAACGCTATAAGCAGGGAACACACTCTGTTCCATGATTCTGGCTCGCTCGATCCAATCAACGTAGTCAAGCGTAACTCGAGGCCCCTCCTTCGGCCAAGCAAAGCCGACCTCAAATAAGATGTTGTTACGTCACTTCTAAAGAAACCAGCAGGCTACCCCAAAAGTAGTAACCCACGTAGTCGGAGGAACCGGTACAACTCTCGTGAGGTTATACTGTAACCACAGGGTCTCATCTTGCTGGAAGAAGGCGGTATCCACCACTTCGCTAGGAAATTGGCGCCAAAAGGCCGACACCCGAGGACAGTCCCGCATAACATGGAACGTGGTCTCCTCCTTCCCACAAAAAGAGCAAGTATTATCGAGAGTAAGATGGCGCACCACCCGTTGCTGATTCGTCAGGAGTTTACGATTGGCTACCAGTCAAAGAAAGGATCGAATCCGTTGCGGCCAGTCCATTTCTAAATAATCTCCCACAACTTGCGACGACGCTCCCGAGAATGGCCCTCAATGAGGTCATACACTGAAGCCACTGTAAACCGCCCCTGGGGATTAGGCGCCCACTTCAACTGGTCCGCCCCGGCCCCTTCAACGGTCGGGCCAGAAAGGGCGAGGGCCGTACAAACTATAGTCGGGAGCAATGATCTGGATTTCGTACCGTACCGGTTGGTACCGGCCGGTATGTTCCGTACCGGACGGTCACGGGAACCGGTACGGCCAAATATATACCGGTGATAAATAC
>JANIPM010000007.1:51269326-51281121 GCA_027478405.1 Erythroxylum cassinoides
AATGAGATTTTTAAACACTTGTTACAATTTTTTTGAGTTGGGGTAAAATTTTAATAGTGTAACATTTTATTTTTAAAATTTTTAGTGGCAGTAAAATTTTAACATAAGCAAAATCTTTTTTTTATGGAATCAAAATTTTAAATAATAATTTTTTATATAAAATTTTTTGGAGACACTAAGGCAAGTGCCCCCACTTGCTCCCAATGTGGATCCTTCCATGCTTGTCATGTAACATAAGGAAATCACTATCATTATTCCTTAATTATGTTTTTATTATTTGGTTAATTTTGAATTATCAAGTTTAAAGTTGTATCTAAATAAGCACTAATTTATAAATGTCAATGTTTTTTTTAACAAACGAATTCATTAAAGAAATGAGAAACTAAAACAGAAGAAACAACTAAACCTAAAGCCAATAGGCTTTACCCCATACACCCGGACCTAAGCTTCTTCAAAATTAGTTACAAGCGAAGAAAAATCAAAACAACACTGCTTGGGATACTATCCCAATCGAGATAGTTTGCATGAAATAAAGCTACCATTGTTAACGAATGAGCTGAGCGGCTTTATTAGTAGTCCAAGAAGTCCATTGGAAGGACAAATGTTGGAAGTAATTCTTAAGTGAAAGACACTCAGCAAACACTATACCAACCTCTAACAAATTACTGGAAAAACCATTAAGATTGTTATTTTAGCTAATAGTTTTTAATTAAATTATTTTTTCATTATTAGTACAAAAAAGTCTGAGTACTTATATAACCAAGTTGGTGAAATTTTTAGTCACCCAATATTTTATTTAAATCACTAAAATATTAAGATTTTAGTATAACCATTATTTTTAAATATGACTTAACTTTTTTTTAGATGATAATGTTAATTTTTATAAAATTAAATTCTTATTAGTAATTAATATTACATATATTACATATATTTAGATGATAACAAATCATATTATGTTTAAAAAAACAGTTTTTATGTTTTCGTAAGTTAAAAAAATTAGGAGAAATCAAAACTTCTTTAAACAATTAATAAATTTATTTTTAAAAACATCTTTTCATCTAAAGGTTAGCTTACTATTCACCTTAAAATTATTATAAAAATAATTAATCAAAGCAAAACATAAAAAATAATCGGGGTAGTAAAAAAAAATTATTACCCACAAAGTGTCTTAGAAAAGTCCTAATTATAAGAAGACACTTTTAAGTCATTCACATCCAGACTAATTTCTGCTCGAACCAGTTAAATTTTTTTGTAAGAAGCAAATTTCTGGTCCCAAGCTTTAAACTTAAAGAAACTAATATAAGACCCCATCAAATTGGTTAAAATTGAATGAGATTACATACAAATTGATGTGATCGATAAAAGAAACACTCAAACTGCAATTATTGGTGTAACAGGTAGTTTAGAGCCAAATTGCGTCCCCTCAACCCGAACCATGCACAGGATTTAAATTCAAGTTCAATTAAATCCTGAGATTTAGAGGAAGAAGATAATCATATCAATGGTGGACAGGAAGCAAAAGCGCACACAGTGAGAAAAGTGCATTAGATTGGAGAGAGCATACATAGGAAGCTTTCACACATTTGCCACTACTCTCGCACCTCAGTCTTCCTATCGTCAATAACTACATCTTTCCCAATTCTCACTGTTTCAACACTGATCAACCTACCAACTAAATAAACCGCAACAAGCTAAACATCGTTTTGTTTGTTGCTACTTGGTTCTAACTTATCTAAATCAGAAATTTCCACTACCCTCCAACCCCATTTAGGAGGATGAAGGACTAGGAATGGAGCTCAACCTCCTCAGTAGACTTTTAATCTCACTTTCCAATTTGACTTTCATTTCTGGTGATAGATTATCTCCAGACTTCTCCAACATTGCTGTCATCATCCCAAGATTCTGCCTTATGAACTCAATGGACGGTGGTTCAGAAGCCATAACAGCAGCTGGAAGCTGATTCTGATGAAGTTGATAGTTGATGAGGGTGGCACCAAATGGGTTGCTATTTCCTAAGCTCTTCACCGCTTCTCCAGCATCAGTGTACCTTGCGAAGACAACTTGGGCAGTTCCAGAATCTTCAGACAACTGTGTCTCTGACTCCTTTAATGCTCCAAACCTGCTAAACGTTGAGTGCACAACTTCTTTGGAAGGAAGTGAAGCTCCTGAAGAAAAAGTCAATTTAAGAGCTGTCCCTCTACCATTTCCGTTGGTCTCCAGTTGGCCATAGTTCATGTTCATGTTCATGTTTGGTACGACTGAGATAGGTTTCTTTCTTGGTCGTCCTAAAGGAGCTTCACCTTTTCTTCTTTTCTTCACACTTTTCGCAGATGTGCTCAGGTCCGGGGCATTTCCATTTAAATCTGGTATCTCTGCAGCATTCTGAGTTTGATTAGAAGCAAGTTTGTCTTTACTTTTCCTTTTCCTTTTCTTCTTTGGCTGGCCTTCAGTTAAGACAATGCCTGTAATTTGTTCTGTTGACAAGACTGGAACTGGGTTACCATTCGAATCCGGTATGCCAGCAAGAACTCCTTCACCACTGCTTTGCCCAGGCGTTGAATTTAGCGAAGACGGATCTGTCACCTGCAGGTCTAGCAACAGTGTCCCAGGTTGTGCATTACTGTCTTGAGCATGAGGTAAAATTGCTTTCTTTTTTCTCTTGTTTGAATTAGTTCCACCTTCACAGGTGACATGGTCTACAGATGAAGGGCCATTCCCATTCAGGTCGGGTATGTCAGTTTTGGCCTCAAGGCCATGTGTTGCATCTGGCTTCTTCCTTTTTTTGTTTGACACTAGCCTTTGACTAGGCATCTCAGGACCCACCCCAGAGCAACCTTTTCCTACTGAATCATTGATTGGAATGTTGACGCTCACATCTGATAAACCTGAAAGATATTTGGTTTTCAATTTAGCAGGGTTTTTAGGTTTCCTTTTCTTCAGTGTCCTCTGCTCATCTTTAGCATCTTGCAGCTCCTGACTTGGCTCTATTGCATTAGTACAGTTACCAATCAAATTCTTGCAATGCATCTCATAAATAGACTCATCATGGTAGACCGATATCCTAAACCTCGAAAAGAACCACTCCATTATATCAAAGTTCTTACAATTGTTTGAATACGGACAACCAACAGCTATACAGTGGAGTTGAGAAAGGAAATCAGCTGCTGAGGCACTCACGAACTCTGGGTTATTGGGTATATCGTTATCGCTTATGAATTTTCTGAACCATTTCTTCTGGAATCTCTTCCCACTAGATCTTGAAACAGTAGCAGATCCATCAAACTCGCCAATAACAGAGTTCACTTCAGCACCTGCCTCTAGAGAACCTTTTGAAGACTTGGAGTCTCGTACTTCCACCACCAAACCTTTATGATTCAAATTTACAAAAGGATATGATAAATACTTACTTTTCTTCCTTTCTCTCAGCTCAGAGCTCTTCTCAGTGCTCAGAGGCAGCCCCATCTGTATAGAACCCTCATCCTTGGATGGAGAAGTCAATGGACTCACATCAGGATCTTCAACTATAACTTTAGAATACAGCTTCTCCTTTAAAATGTTTTCACAACTGTCATAAGAAGCATTCAGATCTCGTCCAAAAATCTGTGTCATTTCTTGTTTCTCATCTAAAGAACCTGGGTTTTGGGTTCTAGCTCGAGCCTTGCCAAGTCCTTTAGTCATTAAGCTGTTACCAGCACTGTCATCATCATTACTTGGTTCCCAGAGTTGATCAATTGACAACTGATTGCGTCCCATGAAACAATAGAATGCTAAGAGACGAGTCTTTGTAACATACAAATCCATTGTACCAGGCTTGGAAACAGCTTGTGCAAGATCTTTAAGTTGTGCAAGAAATTTTACAGGCTCAAATAGAGATGGTGAATATTCACCAAATCTGCATTCTGAAAGAGTAACTCCTTCCTCAATTCCAACATTAACAGTTGAATCTTGACCTTTATGAACACAAGAACAAGTCATCTCTTGTTTGAGGCATTTAAAGAACTCAACCATTGCCTTCTCCACAGCTCCAAGGAAGCTTTTACTCCTCTTTTGTCCAGCCTTCTGTTCAAAGTTCTCAAAGAAGGGCTTTAACTGGGATGGGTTGCACCAAGTAACATGGCTACTCCCAAAGTACCCCACCAACAGGCAGTTGCTTGGTTGACTGTCAACGGCATACTTTGATGCATCTAGTGGATCATAAATCTTTCCTGGCCACCAAGACTGATTATTGGTCATAACCCAAACAACATCTCCTACTTGAAGCCTAGCAACCAATTGCTCTTCCTCACTGCAAGTTTCATTACAAACCTTACTGACTAACAACTTGGAACGACTCTCATCAACATGATGCTCGCCAAAAGGACCAGAAAAGTCCACATACAGTGATATATTATTTCCAGAAATCTCTATCTTTTTAGTGGAATCAAAGCCATTAAGTCCTGATAGTCCACCTTCCTGGCCCGCCACTCCAATGTCTTCTGCAACATTACTCTGCATCGTAGCACCCAACGCTTCAAAATCTGCACGGAGTTCTGCCTTTGGCGAACTGTTCACAACCTGAACAGTACCAGTACCATCAGTCACCAACGAATCATTCATTTCCACACCTACTGTTTCATTTTCACGAGCATCCATGTTTTCACCTTCAATTGCTACAATTTCTTTCGCAGACTCTGTGTTACGAAGCCCAAAATGTTCATTGTTCAAAACAACCTCTTTACCATTTTCTTCCATGAGAAGCTCTAAACTCGATTCTACCCTATTGCAATCCTCACTTGAGCCAAAAAATTCACAAGAACCTACTTCCGAAACATTAAATTGCGGCTCCTGAGAATCTAAGTTCGTCCGAGCTGAGACATGAGCTTCTAGGGTTTCTGGGGTTTTAGGGTTTTCCATTATCAGCAATGTCTAGGAAAGGTCTCAACTTTTTATCCCTAAGTACACCAACCTCAACATCACGCCAATGGCTGATCATAAAAACCCAAAAAGAGACACAAAAACAGAAGCAAAAGATAAGATAACTCCAAAAGTAGCACACAAACATCAGAAAACTTAAGAACAAAGAGAAGAAAAAAGAAAACAATGCCAAACCATTATGGAGAAATAAAATTTAAGATTCAGAAGGAAAAAGAAAAACCAACAAAGAATCAAAGGTGAAAAAGTTACCTGAGAAACAGAACCCAAGAATTGACAGTGAAGGGCAAAGGTCGCAACTTTGTATGATCTGATTCGCATTAGTTGCAGAAGAGAAAACAGTGAAGAAATTGGAGGGGAAGGGAGCTTGAGCGAGCGAGAGAGGGGGAGAGGGAAGAGGATAAAAACGAAGGCAAAGACAAGACAAAGAAAAGATGACGATGAAGGCCGTGGGCCTTCTCTATGAGAGAAGTGAAGAAAGTGCTTAGTGCTTAGGCAGTAAAAGTTGCAGTCATTACATAAGAAATAGACAACAGGAAGAAAGTGTGTGACCCTGTCAATATTGACCTATTTTATTCAATGAAAGAGAGGATATGAATGTAAATAGTAGAAAGAGTGAGCCTAATTTGAGGATGAAGTTTGGTTTGGGTGCTTTAGGTAAAACAGTAAGCAGTGACCTTCGTGGCTACAGAATAACATAGGGATAGGAATAGAAAGAACAGACGAGTGCCAGCATATGGAATAAAATCGAGTAAGGACAAAAAGGGGCATTCCGAGAATCGAACTCGGGACCTCTCGCACCCAAAGCGAGAATCATACCACTAGACCAAATGCCCATGTTATTGTCAGTCACATCAGCATTGGTAATCTTGCCTGCGCATTTGTTTTTTTTAGTAGTAGGCCTGCTCTTTACTTGAAATCATATGCAATTTCTTATCTTCTGAGAATCTTAAAAATATCGTGTTATTATGAAAAGAGCAGACGGTTCAGCAAATATAGAACAGAACAGATTATGATGCTCCTCCCACCCCCCTGGGCAAATGTTAGCGATTCCTTAGGACCAATGCACATTGGAGTCATATCTGTAGTTTCCACACTACACGAATGTCAGTTACACCAATACTAGAATGTTTCCTCTTGTACCTTCTGTCAGCAACCTCACCAATTCTTTTCTTGGATTCACTTTCCTTTCCAATGACCAACTGGACTATCCGTGCGGGCCTAACCAACTCTTTCCACCTTCGCAGGTAAGACCAGCTAAACTAGGGTCAGCTTTAGGGATGAGCCCAAGACCCAAAAATATTTGATAAACTCAAAACTCAAGTCTCAAGCCATTTAGGTTTTGATGAAATTTCAAATCACCTTTTTTACTAATCCTATCTTCTTTGATGAGCATCCATTCATTCAATTTTTATCTGTACTACTCATTAGATAAATAAATGTTTATAAAATAAGGTAAAAAGAGAATAATACTTCCGAATAGAATAATAAAAACAAGTAATGTATTCCCGTTTTGAACATACCTCAATGTCCAATCTCACGTCCTAAACCAAAATTTGGTTCTTTTTTGGCCGAACCTGAACCGAAACTATATATAAAGATATTTCAAGTCGGCCTCGGACAAGGCTTCAGGCACAGACCAGACCGACCCCTGTTAAAACGAACTTCACCCATTAACTTCAGCTTAGGGTGGCCAGAGCCAGACTCTGAACTTTTTTCCCATCCATAATCAGGTTTGGCTATAGCTGGAAATTGTTTTGAAGTCAGGAGAAAAATGGAGACTTTATCCAACTGATTATATTATAAGAACCAAAATACATCTTCTACGTAAAAAGCATATAAATAATAACAAAAAAATTATGCGACATCAAGCCACTGATCCATGCCATTAAGCTGAAAACACAAGTTCACTTCTGGGAATGTCATAAAACACAGTTAGTGAGCTCGAGGAAGGTAAAATACAGTTATTAAAATCTACTGGACAGCCATTGGTCACGATAACTCCGGAGACATTTGCATCATCATATGCATACAAACACTTCAAGCATTAGCAGCTTGCTCTGAAGGTTCCGTCTCTCGACTTCCATTCTTTGCATGCTTTGCTTGATAATCCTTTACAGCTGCTTTAATTGCATCCTCTGCAAGCATGCTGCAGTGAAGCTTAACCGGAGGAAGGGAGAGATGTTTTGCAATTTGCCTGCAGTACAAGAAAATTTGTACGAGCTTCAGCGACAAACATTCACAGGCTTCATGGAGGCAACCCGATACTTAAATTTGAAGGCAAGAAATAGATTTATTCTCCACAACGCTAACAAGGATTAGTTTGATTGCATTCACAACAAATAAAACAAAAGGTTGAACTTTGAACAAGCCAAAAGGTGAAGCAAACAATCTCATTTTAGTTTTGATCAAGTTCCTATGTTTCCAATTTTCAGCTTCCTTTTCATTTCTATGGTTTCCTTTTCCACGGAGCCATATACAAGACATCACTAATAAACACGTAGATTGATGGCAAAAAGTAAACATTCATCCAAAGGAAAAGTAACAAACAATCCACGAGAGAAAAGGAGAGTGAAGTGACATGCTAAATAGTTGTAGACAAACAATGAATACAGGTTTGATTGGTTACTCACGTATTTTTGATGGTCAGGACTTCCTCCATTTGTTTTCCTTTCACCCATTCAGAAGCTGAAACAAGATAACCCACAAGTAACAAAATCAATGGAACAAAAGAAAAATATGAGTGTCAAATGAGTGATCAGAACAACAAATGATTGCCAAAGGCAACTAAGACCAACCCAAAGCAAAATCAGGTCTAAATGAAACTAAAACAGGGCTCCGGGGAGTCGTTACACCAAAGTGGAGACAACAGCCACTCGTAGGCCAAATCTGATGATAAATTTCAGTGCCCATGAAATTCGTAAAGCAATAATTTTGAATTGCAACATGATTAACGGAATCAATCTACCCACGGAATTGCTAAACAAACTCGTTACTCGTTAGGTACTAAATTCCTCATTAAGACCTAGGGTTTGATGTTTGCGTCGTCACCAAACTCATGGAAATTCAAGCAAGTATATACACATAAACCCCAAATTCGACAGTTCCCTTATCCAAAACCTATCTCGAGCCAGTAATTGAAATAGAAAAGCAATGAAACATACCAACAGAAGAGGAAGCAATAGCAGAGCCACAGCCGAAAGTTTTGAAACGAGCATCGACGATCTCACCGGTCTTCTCATCCACCTTAATTTGGAGCTTCATAACATCGCCGCACGCAGGTGCTCCGACGAGGCCCGTACCGACTGTGGGGTCATTCTTATCGAAAGAGCCGACGTTGCGAGGGTTGTTGAAATGGTCTATAACTTTCTCGTGGTAGAGACGTATCGGTGGCGCCAGCTCCCTGGCCGCTGCCACCTGACGTAGGATTCTCTTCGACGACAGACGGAGCATTGCTCGCCGGAAGGGGCTCTCTGGTAATTTTGTGTTTGGGATAGGAAAAATCGAGTTATAGTTAGATAGATATTCAGGTGTAGGGATTATATTGGCTGGTGGTGAGTTGATGGACACGTAGAAGGTGGATATTGATGATGATCTGCTTCTCTAGATTGAACATTAACCTACTTCACGTACGGCCCAAAGACCAGTCCAGTTTGGTACTTTTTATGTTTTCTCGCTTGGCAAATTCACAACTATGATAGGCCCAACACCTAAACGTAGTGGAGTGTATGCAGTTTCCGGTCTTCAGCATATGACAAAGCTCACACAGGGGGTTGAAGGACCCATGCCATCTATCCACGGTGCTCGATCTATTTTTAATAGCTAACCACTTAAACATGGACTGATACATTGCTTCCAAAGAAGAGAGTACTTGGAAGATTAGCTAATTTTTAAAAATTTTGATTTTTTAAAAATTTAATCCGTTAAAATATTGATATGATCAAGAAAAAATAGATTTACAGAACTACTTGTTTTATTAAGAGTCCCAGTAAACAAACAAAATTAAATTATTAAGAAATTATATTTAACTTAATAATAATAAGAAGATATCTTTCTCGAAACTTTAAGTTATATTGAACGAAGACTAAATTGTTCAATCTTTTATTTTCTAATATATTCTTTTTCTTAAAATGTGATGAATTTAAATGTGTTATAATTCCTTTCACAACATGTTGTACTTAAACATTGACGTAGAATTCGAATTGCAAGCTTTTATAATTATGTAACATCACTTTCAAATTGGTCTCAACAAGTAATAATTATACAATAAAAATAACCTTTTAAAAGTAATGATTAATTTTTAACGATTAATAAAAAAATTGTTAGAAATTAGACATAGGGTGCTCACTTCACATGAAACCAAATAAGAACTGATTTATGTCATGCACATTGGAAAACTCAGGCACTATCCTAGTGAAGATGATAATGGTTAAAAATCATCGAAACATGACATGCTAAGATCAAGATGTTGGATGGTATTATTAGGATATTATGTAGTGTTTGATATGTATTAGATTTAAGGAATAACCTAATCTCTTTTGACACTTTATATGCCAATGGTTTTGGCTTTAAAATTGACCCAAAAAAAAACATTAAAGTTATAAAGGGAGTGATGATTGTGATGAAACAGTCAAATTGTGTAATTCCTGTTGAAGCATATACTCGAGAGTGTTTTCAAAGCTGACGATATCAAAACAAACTCCCCATTCATTAGCTAGAAGATAAAGAAGAACATCAAGATTTTTGATTTCGATGCTAAACTTGTTTCAAGATCTCATATCGAATTGATATTCTACATATTGAAAAGGAGGACAGTTTTAGGCGTAGAAGCTAAAGTAATAGAGCCAATAAATACAATACTACATTATGATACATTCGACTGGGTCATCTTGGTCAGATAGAGATGATAAAACTTTATAAGGAGAGCTTATTAAAAGGTGAAAAATATGGTAAGGTAAACTTTTGCAAGTTTCATACACTTGGTGCAAAGTTTAGGGTAACCTTTAAGGATGCAATATTTGGGGAGCAACATATGTTGAGATAAATATATAGAAAAAATGTGCTAAGGTCAACAAAAAGCAATGCTAATTCTAAAATGGGACATATGGAACTTGAATAGTCTAAAATATATACTAAAGGGGCTGAAAATTTTGGTTCAAAGGGTGAAACAATATTAGGAATGAAGCACCAACACGATATGGCCACAGATAGAACAAAACGAACCATCAGGTTGCCAGAGAGAAATGATTGGAAAGACCTAATCACATATGCTCTTACTATCAATGATAAGGATCCAATTACTTTTCAAGAGGCTATAGTCAGGAGAAAGATAAATAGATGAGTGATTGGATCAAAATGTTTTTAACTTTTGGCTTTTCAAAGGTTTTGACTTTTCTGAATTTATGAATATTACGAGCATCAACCAGGCGACAATTATCAAGCCGACCTTAGTTCGGTTATGTCACCCACTTTGGGTCCGTGCATTACTCTTTTTAGAAATCTAGAAAATCATAATTATTAAAATTATAGAACATTTCTGTACTTGTCATATTATAGTGTACTTTTTTTTAATACAAGAGAAGCGAAAATACTAAAAATTTACGACAAATGCTCAATTTCGAGTATCCCGAAATGCAGGTTGCGAGGGTTGCGCACTTCAAACGAATCATAGAGTAAGGCTTCACGAATAATCTGCGGTGGATCTTGTAAGTACTGAAGGTCTGACTTGGAGGTAGCTGCTAATGAAACTAGTTGATCAATACATTGGTTACCCTCGCGATGAATATGTTGAAAATGAACCTCTTACGAGTAATGGAGCAACCTTCGGATACTTACCAACAAAAGAGAGATATCAATAATACTATCAGTAAAAGACAAGAGGATGTTGATTACCTCCAATAAGTCTACTTCAAAAACCACTTGTCAATAGGGTATATTAGCTTAAGGGTTGACCCTTTTACCTCCACGTCCCAAATACGTCATGTCTCAAGTTATTTGTCGCGATTCGAGGATTTTTTTGAGTTTATTTCCTTCCAAATTGCGTAACTGAGAGAAGTCATTGGCTGCAGAATTTGCATGGCACCGACGTTAATAATTAAGGTGTTTAATCTAGAGGATGGTCAGCTTACATTTTTTTTAGTAATGATGATTGTGAAACCATGTAGATTCAAACATGTCTTCCATTGTAAAACAGTGTAGAGACAGTTCAACTTAAGTTAGTTAAACCGAAAATGATAACAACATAAGATTCGGAGAAGTCCGGTAATATACAGTCATATTCTTAACTAATAGAGGTATTGTTATTTTCAAATAATAGTTAAACAAATACTTATTATAATGAAAGTAGAAAATATGCACACCTCTGTTGTTATTTTTGTTATCTAAAATTTTAAAAATATTTATGATATTATAAGTACTTAAAATATTTGAAAAAATATTTAATAAATTTAGTTACTCAAATTGTATCAAAAGAATTAAATAAATTATATACGCAGTTAACATCCAATATTCTCATAATAGTTTTTGCGAAAATAATTCAACATAAACTCAGCAAAAGATTTTTTTATATGTGTTTTAAATAATAAAATATTTTACAAAATAAGTGAAATCACAAGACAAATGTCTTTATTTTTACACTTATTTAATTAGAAAATGCATGTATGAGAATCTTGGTCCCATAGCATGGTTATTAAAAGTAATTAGCCGACCAAAAACTTTAACCACATTTAGTAATCATTGATCAATCGTACCATGTTGGTCATTTTTCAAGTAATGCATGGAGTGGGAAGAGGCAGGAAGCCAAGGGACTATTTTGTTTCCTTTTAGGGATTGATTTGTTTCCTTTTATTTAGTATCTTCTTTAGGACATTAAGTTAGGAAGTTTT
>JANIPM010000007.1:51312058-51323529 GCA_027478405.1 Erythroxylum cassinoides
ATCCTCATGTATTTATTCTAATTTTATTTACTTAAATATTTTGTATGTCATTTTTATTTATTTACTCTTTTAACTTGCATCACTAATTTTTCTGTTACGTCTGTATGTAGGTCTACCGGAAACAACCTCTCTATTATATAGGGGTAAGTTGCATATTATCAGATTTCCCTAGACCTTACTTCACTGCGGAACTTTAAACTGGGTGTGATGATGGTAATGATAATGTTAACCAATCATGTAAAAATAATCAAAATAGTAACTGAAATATTTATAAAAGGTAAAAAAATATTATATAAAATTAATTAGATTGAGGTCAAATTTCTCCTATATAATTCTATTTTTAAAATAAAAAATTGTGTTTTCCAATATCTTAGGAAAATAATGCCAAATTTATAAAGTCAGGCAGGAAGTCTAACGTTAGATGTGCCGAAAAGTAGTATTGCTGCAGACAGAGAGTCACGGGAAATGAGGCCACAGATTGTGTTATTTGGAGATTCAATAACGGAGCAATCTTTTAGATCAGGAGGTTGGGGTGCTTCTCTCGCTGACACTTACTCCCGCAAGGTGCCTCGTTTTTGTACAAGATCGAATCTTTCTCTTATTGATTGATTTTGGAACATACCCTTTACTTCATTTCCCATTCTCTTCACTGAAGTTCACTTTTGATCTCTTGAACTTAGGCTGATGTACTAGTTCGTGGCTATGGTGGTTACAACACCAGATGGGCTTTGTTTTTGTTGCATCACATTTTCCAACTCGTAAGTTCGTGTCTTTTTTCTTGGTTTTGGCCTGGTTTCGATCGTGTTATGGAAATAGAGTTTGGAATCGTGAATTTTGGTTAATTTTTTTATGGGTAGGATTCTACGAAGCCTCCAATCGCGACTACAATATTTTTTGGTGCTAATGACGCAGCTCTTCCAGGCAGGACTAGTGAAAGGCAACATGTTCCTGTCGAAGAATACAAGGAAAATTTGAGGAAAATTGTTCTGCATTTGAAGGTCTTAACCACAACTTTTGCTGCCTTATGCATGCTTGAGAGATTGCACATTATCTGGAGTTCCATCAAGTTTATGGTTGTTAAATGTTTGGATCTCGTGCTTAATATGGTCACTGAGCTCACGATCTTCTACTAGGAGCCTATGATCTACAATTTACTTGGAAATAGTGCACAATGCAGCTCACGATCTTCTACTTGTAGCCTATGATCTACAATTTACTAGTACATAGTGCAGAATGGAACATCCTAAATATTGGTACTGTTAAGTACCGTACATTCTTTCCCGGGGAAGAGGGTTTTGGAGTTAGTTTGAAACCTATGTTAAATGAAAAAACTAGGTTCAGAAAGCAGCACTAACAATATAGATCTTAAATTGTTTTTGGTGTTTAAGGCCCCATCTCGTCGTGATTTCTTCAGATTAGAAAGTACAATAGTAATTCATTAGTTCTAAATATCAATACTGAAAATGTACTTACGGATCAAATCTGCTACTACCAAGTTTTTTTTATCATGTTCTCCATTGACTTCATTATAATCCTGTAGATGTCGTATTTGTCCAACAGACATGTCATTACCTTCTCAGCCACATCCATTGTCAACACTTCCCTGCAGCTGCTTCCACATTTCATCTAACACTCTTTCAGCACTCCTTGAGAGTGTTAATAACTATTCATACATGCAATAATGAAATCGGATCTTCTAGAAAAGGATACTAATTCTAAGCTGCATTAACTATTTGGTCTGCGTTCACTGTTAATTAGCCAAATGATTTTTATTTTTTTAACTTTCTTTCAAAAGGAGAACTTTGTTCCTAGGTGTCATTGGCTTCTCTAATTACTGTTCTCCCTCCAGTCTTCAAAAACAAGGTTGCTTCTATTTCTTAAGCAAGTACTGAAATTATAACCCATTGCTCTTTATTTATGGAAAGATAAACCTTTTGATGAATGTAGTAAAAATAGCGATTTTTATTTCTCAATCGCTGATCAACATTGTTGCATTGATCATGAAAATGTGAAATTCTTCTCCTGAAGGTCAAACCAGTGTCCTATTCATTTACTTGTACCATGAACTTATGACTTGCATAATTGGTGATGCTCTGGATCAATGCATGCCAAACTGGATTTTCAATTGGTAGATGAGTTGTTAATTTTGCAGAAGTGCTCGCCCTCCATGCTTATTGTGCTCATTTCTCCACCCCCAGTGGATGAGGAAGGCCGCAAAGAATATGCCAAGTATGTTTCTTAATTATTTTGTTCAGTGATATGGAAATTTTGAATAGACAGTTTAGTTGCCAAAAGCGCCCAATATTACCGGGTGTTAGTAGAAATTGTGAATCATGAGTCTTCATCCAAGTTAGTACAGTTATTCTATAACCATGCTCACAGGTCTTTATACGGTGAGAAAGCAATGACACTTCCAGAGAGGACAAATGAAGTTGCTGGAGTTTATGCGAAGAAGTGTGTTGAGTTGGCAAAAGACATGGGAGTTCGATCAGTTGATCTTTGGTCTAAGATGCAGGAAACAGTGGATTGGCAGAAAAAATTACTGAGGTTCGTGTCACTTGTAGCTTCTGAGTCGAGAGATCACTACTGCTTGAGTGATGACTAGCAATTTGAAATTGGAGGTTATACAAAAAGTTTATGCAATAAACTTAATTGGTAATCTCTTGAGTGGATGTGACATATTTAGATCGTCAGTTCATAATCTCTCATTAAATATTGGACCCAATAAAAAAATAAGTAACATAACTCAACCATGCTTTTACCAAGCCTATGCCTCATAATTTCCTTCTTCTTATCCAGTCTACTTGTTTCAAGATTCTTTAACTGGGAAGATTTGGTTGATGTTTGCGAACTTTGAAGTTAAAGCAGATGATATATGATAGACTTAACAAATTAAGAATTAAACAGAAATTTACGCAGTGGCTGTGAAATGCTGATTGTGCATCTTGTTTACAGAGATGGACTGCACCTGACACCAGAAGGTAATGCAGTTGTCTGGGAAGAAGTTGTTAAAGTGTTCAATGATGCATGGCTTTCTGCTGAAGCAATGCCTTACGATTTCCCTCACCATTCAGAGATTGATGGAAAGAACCCTGAAAAAGCTTTCCATCAGCAATGCTTATAACATTGCAGCTGTTACACTTTGTCTCTGAAATAAATCTCTCTTTTTACAATCAAGAATGTTATTTCTGGGGATCATATTCCTGTCTTCTTTTAATGCACAGAAGCGTTCGTGATGATATGCATGAACAGCTCAACTATTTGACCTTGATACAGTTCATTGCAATCAAAATGTTTTTTCAACTTAGGAGCTCCTCAAAATTTAAGGTTTACTCTCCTTGAATTTGGTTCATAGCCTACGACATTCCAAGGTCTGGTTTTCTGTAGAGCATGCAACATCTTTTCTGCTTATACTTGCAGTTCTTGAAGAAAGATCAGGCAAGTAAACTTTCTAACAACTTCTAACATCAGCACAAACAAAAGGGTTCACATAGAACCTGCTAAATCTTCCTTTTGTCTCCTTAGCATTGGCCAAAACACATTTAAGACCACAACTGAAGGTAAGCAATTAAGGCTGTAATAGAATGTTAAGCGTTACCTTAACCTCAATTTCACAATAGTTTCTGTAGTTAATGACACATCTAATGAAATTAAACAGACCAAAGTGTTGTTGGGTTATATACTAACTTCATTTATTAGTGACCTCTTTGAATTTATCATCAATGTAGAGAGAAATAGAGAGTGGCAAACGTTAATACTTGAGTTTGCAATCAATTCAGTTACAGACAACTGAAAAAGAAAACAGCAGTACGATACTAGGTTGTCCTCTTTCTGTCCTTTGACCAAATGGTGCAAGTCAAAATTTTGTCAAGAACTCTTGGACCTATGTAGAGGAAAAATGTTGAATGCAATTATTAATAGATTTAATTACTAAATCTTGTATACATATATGTTAAGAGATGCATTTTGGGAAATAATTTTTCTCTCTTTTCGACTGCTGACTAATGACTCAAGGCATTTTATTCTGACTCCAAGCTCTTAAACTATATTCATAATGCTAGCAGAGCAAACCTTATTGCATGAAGCTCATAAAAATTGGACGACCTAGATTACATAGAAGCACACTAAAAGTTGTAAAGAGTATCTTGGGTCACACAGATTAGATTTGGTATTTTTTTGGTCTACAAGTACAAGTTGACCTTCCATGTTCATTTCTACATATTTGCCCAATCTGTAATGACTACAGCAAGAGCCGTTGGATCACAAATAACCAACGGTCAGGATCAACATAACAACATAAATGCCCACACATCCTCCCCTATTAAGGAACTCGAAGGTGGTATATTGTCATGTATTTCCTGAACACTTCCACCATTTAAGCCTCAGGATCTTCTTGTGATTGTCTCTCCATGGAGTTTAATCACAAGATCTTGAGAGACACCTCCTTCCCTCATCGACCACTGCTTTCTCCGGAAAATGATAATAGTTACCCAAATAATAAGCCATACACGAAAGATGAGTTCCCCTTTGAAGTGTGCTCATCAAAGGGGTTTCTTCAGGATTTTCAACATCTAGATACTCAGTTTCATGCTTCTGGGACGTCTTCCAATCCCATGTTTGGGGTCCAAACTGGTTCCAATTTCGAATCTTTCGATTCTTTCCCATATGGTTCTTCGACGAATATGGATTTCTATGAATATGAGTGCAAACCATTTGCAGATAACAATAATCATGGCGGTCAAGTTCATGTCTTGGACAATTTCATAACTGCAACTGGAGGAGGATATCTGAATCTTCCTCAAACAAACCACAATGGTCACTTGGATGCATCTACTGCACAGGATCACATGTCCTTGACCTTGCAAGAGATGAAACCTTTGAGTTTTATAGTACCAGACGAAGTCTCGTGTGTGAGCGTGAACAATCATGATTACTATAGGAGAGTCGATAAGAACAAATCACTTCTTTCTTCTGCAAGAAATAAGACATGGAAAGGTCGTAAGAAGAACACTGTAGTGAAGGGTCAATGGACAACTGAGGAAGATAGGTACATAGATTATATAATTTCCATTTATAGGGCATATTATTGTTGGATGACAATAGTATTGTTCTTGATTTTCCATGTTTGGTTTGCTGATATTATTCCAAATTGTTATTTGCAGGCTCCTGATTCAGCTGGTTGAACAATATGGAGTTAGAAAATGGTCTCACATTGCTCAGATGTTGCCTGGAAGAATTGGAAAGCAGTGTAGAGAGAGATGGCACAACCATCTAAGGCCTGATATAAAGGTAAAAAAATTCCATATGCCATAGTCGCTATATGCTTTTGGTTGATCTGATGTTTCATTCTTTCCTATTCAATTTCCTGATATCTTTAGTTTTAGCTATACAGGTGGTAGATAGATAAAGAGAAAATTGTCTTACATCCAATTGCTTTTGCAGAAAGATTCATGGAGCGAAGAGGAAGATAAGGTACTCATACAGGCTCATGCAGAGATAGGAAATAAGTGGGCAGAAATTGCAAAGAGATTGCCTGGAAGAACTGAAAACTCAATAAAAAACCATTGGAATGCAACTAAAAGAAGGCAATACTCAAAGAGAAGGTGTCGATCTAGGTTCCCTAGAGGCTCTCTTCTGCAAGAGTACATCAAAAGCTTAAACTTGGACCAAATCAATGGGAGGTTTCAAGGAAAACCTTCCATTACCGATTCATGTGCTGGTAAAAGTATCACGAGAGCAACAATTCAACCGGCCTTAGATTTCTGCCAGAATGATCGTCTTGTCCCAACTTACGATTTCAATGAAGTTTCTGATTTTGAGTTCAATGACAAAATGTTCGAAGAGGGCTGTAGTATTGACTCTCTTCTCGATGACATTCCTTGTGCTTCTGTTTACGATGAGAAGAACCTTTCCATGGATTTGCTTGTAGATGATCATGTAACCCCAGTACTGATGGATCAAGAAGTGAAGAAGGAGCTTGACTTAGTGGAGATGATCTCTCAAACCAAAATGCAATGATTCTGATATCTTCCAACCGTCAAATCCACATTAGATGGATGAATGGACCATGTTGGTAATGAGGCTTGCGATGTCTGCAAATTCAGGGGCATAAAAAGGGAAGGGTTTTCAAACAAGTCTCTCCAGGTTCTGGGGTTTATGTTTGTTCACAGGATATGCGGAAAAGGATGAACAAGCAAACAGGCAAAGAAAAGCTAAATAATAAAAAAATAAAGCTACTAAAAAATATGTTGGAATTCTTGTGATTGTACAATTGCGTATGGCAAGCTTGTGCTTAGACTTGCACGGCTTCAATTGCAAAACTATCACTATTTTCCATGGAGATCTTCAATATATATAAGGACTATATAACTAACAATATCTCATACGAAGAATAGTTTCTTTTTTATGCCTAGATATAAATATTAATTGAATTGAATATATTTACTTTTAAATTATTTATTTATGAAATTATTTATTTAAAATATTTAATTCATAATATATATATAACATCATATGTATATTATGTTCATACATTCTACCAAATTATATATAGGATTAATTACAAGTAATTTCAAACTTTGTTCAATTTTGCAATTATAGCCCGAATTTTAAAAAGTGATTATTAAATACTCAAACTTTCAATTTTTTTAAGTCTAGCCTGATGTTAGTGTCTTCGTTAAGTTTATCGACGTAGCTTACTATGTGTTCTAGAGACCCAAACATTTATACACATCAGATCAAGTTAACATAACTAAGAAAGATGAACTAAACTACGTCGTTTAATAACATAACTAAAATTACGACGTTTTGGTTCTTTAACATGCAAGACAGTAAGGTAAATTTTAAATAATTTATTATGCAATTTGCAACTAAGAATTCGAGCTAAAGATATAAAAGGAGATAGAAAAACATTCAATAGCTTACAAAGAAGATCACAAATGCATAATTCATAAAATGTTTTTTCCCATGAAAGAAGACAGGTATCTGTCCTTGAATTACAAGGAAACAAAATAGAAGAAATATAGAAAGACAAATGGATGCATAATGAAAGGAATGGATAGCAAGGTAGAGAGATGAGAGATTTAGTGGAGACATCTTCTTCCCTTCATTCAAGCAACGTAGTAATGCATTATCCATCATTAATCTACAATTGTTTTGGATAAGCCAAGAAGCCTATCTGAATAACAAGTCGTTGGTTCCACTAACAAACTTAGTGAGAACCCATTAAATAGAGTAACAATAAAAAGGAATCGAAGACAAAGGAAAAGCTTGCTAAGGATTTAAAATAACAAGTAACAACAGGAGGGTTATAATGAAAAAAGAAGAAATTGGCAACCATGAAAATGAGACATAAAATAGAAGAGAGAGAAAAGAGACATAAAATAGAGGCACAAAAACAAGAATACAAAGTTGACTAAAAGAGATGCTAAAATTAGATGGTGGTGATATTGGTTTGGTTAAATAGGAGCTGCAAATTAATTAGAGAGCAAACCGTGAGCGGTTTGAGGCAATTTGTAACATCGCATTATTTATGGGAAAGTTAAGATAGTAAATGTGAGTAATTTATGAGAGGCTTAGAAATGCTTTTTCATACTCATGCATAATATGTTATACAAATATACATGAATAGTGAATTTTTCTGCACATGAAAATAAGTGTACATGCATTCATAAATAATTCCAGGTATAATTGGATTGATTTGTGTATTTTTTAGAATTATGAATGTTTTTATATTGAAAATTTTACGGGTTAGTGAAATTGTAATATTTTTAAATTTTAGTGATTTTAGGATTTATTTTCGAAAATTATAGAGAATTATGAAAGTTTATGGGGAAAAAAAGAAAAAAGAGAATCGGAACTTATAATGATTGGAGATAGTTAGATTGTAAAGATGAGACTAAAGGGATTAGTCAAGAAAGAAACTAAGTTAGAACTTAGACCTTAGGAAAGTGACAAGTGTCACTTAATAAGTTGCCTTTATAATTTTTGTCTAATAGTGAGTTAAGATACCAGAGAGTAAACAGAACTAAGTTATATGCCTAAATCCCTTCTTCGTAGTCACCTTCTTCAAATTTTCTTCAAACACACAGAGTTTTTTTTATCACAATCCTTCAGAGGGATTTCTTTACTTTTTCTTTTTCCTAAACCATCCCTACTTTGCAAGTGGTTTCTTCTGCCTTAAGAAAAACCAGAGATTGGTTACTGTTTACAGTGGTTTACGTAATTTTGTATGGAGTTAGGGCTTGAAGATAGTTAAAGCTTTTGAAGTCTTCAACAAGTGGTGAATAAATTTATTAGAGTTGTGGATTTTTGAAATAAAGTTGATGAATTTATTGTCAGTGCTCATGGCATTTACGTATATTTATATTCATGAACATTGTGTTAATGGGATGAAAATTGTGGATATAGTGTTATTTAGTATTTGATGGATTGTTAGTGATTAGGTGATGAAAAAATAATTTTGGAGTTAGTAAGAGCAATAAAATGGTGTATGGGATTAGTATAGAAGATTATTTATGAAAAAGTGATATGCTCTATTCACTGTGCATGTATATATATATGTATGTGTATACGTGAGTAGAAGAAAACTTCAAAGATGATCGGGAAAATAATTTTTGAGTTGAAGAGAAATTGTAAAATGAAGGTTTGAGATGGGAATGAGTGTTTAAATGGAAGTTGAGAGGAAGAATAGTGATTGAGAATGAAATTTGAAAATGTAGAAAAGTAATAGAGTACGAATATGATGAATATGAATTTTTGGCTTTTGATGGTTTTTTTTATTAAACTTGTATATTTTGGAGTGGTATGAATTTATGGTAAATGAGTTTAATGAAATGGAGTAGAAAAACTAGAAATAAAAATTTGAAATGTTGGTTTTTGAAAATTGGAAGTCTGAAAATTCTAGGAATGAATAGGAGGAGAGAGTTAAATTTTTAATCTGAACTTTCATGAATTTTCTGCATTGATCTAGGCAGATTTTGATAAAATAGTCTTATGAAAGTTGTATATCTTTCTCTTAGATTTCTATTGATATAAAGTTTGTAAATTTTGGAGTTCTGGATCAAAAGTTATGGAGTTTTAAAGTTGAGATGTCAGTGGAAAAGAAGAAGTGGAATTGCACCGTTGTGCATATGCACGACGGGGACTTTTGAGTTAAGTGGAAAAGCACCATCGTGCTTTTATCTTAGGCATAAAGCACCGTCGTGCTTTTGCACGACGGTGACTTTGGGGTATAGTAAATTTGCACCCACTCTCGTGCTTAAGCATGATCATGCATTTGAGATATTCTCTTTTACTGAACAGTCTTGCTTCTTTTGATCATAACTTCTTCTGTAGACGTCTAAATGACTTGATTCTTAAACCAATAGATTACTAACACATTTTTCTACCTCTCCATAAAAATTTGTAGCATTATGAATTGAATTGTAAAAGAACAAAAGTGAGAGAATTTGTTGGAATGGTGTGAACTGGTGTTGTTTTACTGAATACCCCTCAGTATTTTGATTATATCTGGATCTATAAGATTCCAAATTAGATGATTTTTAATTTGGATTAACCTAGAGATATAGGCCTAAAACTTGTCTCAAGAAGTTGAATTATGATTCAGTATCTAAGATGTTGAATTTCTAGATGGAAGTTGTGCATAGTACATTATTTTTGAATATGAACAACCCGATAATGTTTGAGGCATATCTTCCAAATTACTGAACCAAATTGAGTGATTGTGGTGTCTATGGAAAGATAAGACTTATAAGCACATTTTTATATAAGAGAGTATGATGTGAAAAAAAAACTAAAGTGATTCAATGAGAAATGAATTGTGAATTCAATGGTTTAGTGAGGCATAAACCTAAGTATAAATTATAGTTAGATGAGTTTTGATATGAGATTGATTTTGTGATGAAATTGATGGATAAATACCCAGGGTTATCATTAACATGCATTATACATAATTCATTTCATATATGTGCATTATTGAACAATTATGATTGTGCATATTATCATATATGCGTATGTGTTTAATTTAGAGGATCGAATTGAGCACCATCCTCCATGTTAAGTCAAAATGACTTTACGTCTAATAATTTTAGTGACAATCAAATAATAATAATATTAGAAAGAAATGAACTGTTTTGATAAGTGTGTTAAGTGTGAAGAAACACAGAAGGAAGAAAACACAAAAGAAAAGTAAAAGCATAGATGATAAGAAGACGATGACACAATAGTACGTCGGACGATTAGTTAGTTTGAGTCAGTTATAGAACTCAACTGAATAACGGTTATCAAGATACAAGAAGTAAGAAGCAAGAAGTAAGATGTAGTTGGAAACTTAGGCTATAAATATTAGTCGTAGTCGAAGACTGAGCGATCTTTTAGCTTTCAAGCTATTACTTACAAAAATTCTGTATTCGTTGTGCAAAACATGAGAGCTATTTTTATTATAACAAAGCTCACAATATCTTTTTAGTGGGAGAAAAGAAAAGCTGAGAGCCTGAAGAGGCTAAGAGAGCGAAAATAATACTTGGTGTAAGAGACTTGAAAAGACTCTGTAGAGAAAGAATACTTGTACATTTCAAGAAGAATAGTGAAATCTCAGAAGAATTCTGAGGACTGGACGTAGCATAAGGTTTGGGTGAACCAGGATAAAATCGTCGTGTCCATCTTCTAACTTTCTACTTTACTTTATATTGTTCTTATAAAAGTATATAAAAGTTATTTGCAATTTAATCACAAAGATATTTTCATATAAACATTGTGATATTCATTTAATAGCTTTGAAAATGTTAGTTTTCAAGGAAATATCAAAGGGGTTTGTATTCACAAAAAGAATACACAATTCAACCCCCCTTTCTTATGCATTTTGTATATTGTATGTAAAGACTACACTAACAAGTGATTTACTTCAGTGGCGTGCTCTCGCCAAGAAGACTTACTTTTACTATATCCGAAAAGAAGTCGACCTTAATCATTTTTGCACCAACCTTGGGACAATTTGCAAAAATGTCATCAGGGATATCGGATTAAGATTCTCATAGGACGATTTTCAAAAAAGGCTTTGAAACCTACAACTTTGAGGAAGACCTTGAGGTCGGATTCTATCATCTGAAGGGGTCGGGGATGGAACAAAAGAAGAAAAAGATAGAAGATAGCAAAAGACAGAAGAAGCAACAGACAGAAAAAGAAAAAGACAGAAGAAGCAAAACACGGAAGAAGCAAGAAGGCAAAAGAAACAAAAAGGCAGAAGAAGCAAAAAGGTAGAAGAAGGAAAAAGGCAGAAGAAGCGAAAAGACAGAAGAAGTGAAAAGACAGAACAAGCCAAAAGGAAGAAGAAGCAAAAAGACAGAACAAGGAAAAAGACAGAACAAGGAAAAAGGCAGAAGAAGTAAAAAGAAAGAAGAAGCAAAAAGGCAGAAGAAGCGAAAAGGCAGAAGAAGTAAAAAGACAAAAGAAGCGAAAAGGCAGAAGAAGCG
>JANIPM010000007.1:51346725-51365910 GCA_027478405.1 Erythroxylum cassinoides
CGGAAGACTTGCACCCATTTGACCCACAAAGCCTCTTTATCCACAAAAAGACGCCAAATGCGTTTCATAAGAAGACATCGTTGGATTTGAGTAATCGAGATGATACCCAACCCACCTTGCTTCTTAGGAATGACAATCTCACTCCACTTAACTTTCGCACCTTTGTTAGTTTCATGAGTTCCAGACCAAAGAAACGCTTTAAAAATGCGCTCCATTTCTTTGATCACTCTCTTCGGCATAACAACATGAGCCGCCCAGTGAATATGCATGCTATTTAAGACAGATACAATAAAGCTAGCTCTAGCCGCAAAGGAAAGGAACCGATTTTGCCATGCATTAATACGACTCTTTAATTTCTCCAACAGTGGCAACATCTCATTGTTGTTGACTTCATGATAAACCTAATCACGAATTTGTCTGAAGTTATTGATAATGCCCTTGCGAACATCTCCTAAACTAATAAATTGACTTTACCTGAGCATTTCTCATATTGACATTTTGATAACGAGTTTGCCTTTCAATTACTATTTTTATTTTTTAAATTGATTGTATGATTAAATAAAATAAAATTGTAAATGTTATAGGTAATTATAAAAAAAACTCAAACTTTCGATATTTTTTTCAATTATAGCCCCAACTTTCAAATTTTTTCATTATAGCTTGCACTTTAAAAAGTAGCAATAAGATGCTCAAATTTTCAATTTTTTTCAATTCTAACTCAACGTTAGTGTTTCGGTTAAGTTTGCTAATGTGACTTACTACGTGTTTAAAAAATCGTATTATTAATACATGTTAACCAAAATTAACACAACAAATGAAGATTAATGAAATATCGTCGTTGTTTAAAAATGACTTAAAACTGATTACGCAACCTCGACGATCGTATACTTGATTTCAGTTTTTTTTAGTTTGTTCTCTTGATGCTCTCACCCTTCGATTTTTAGGTTACATAGCCCTAACACCATTACACTAAAGATATCAAGAGAATGAATTAAAAAAAAAGCTTATTGGTATAGTACATTATAATACGAGAGTAGTTTGAGACATTAGAAGAACAAACAGAAAACAAAGAGCTGAAGTTATCGAGAGAATAAAAGATAAAGTTAGGTTAGAATTGAAAAAAGATTGAAAGTTTGAGCATTTTATTGTCACTTTTTAAAGTTTAGGTTATGATTGAAAAATTTAAAAGTTTTGACATTTTATTGCTACTTTTTAAAGTTCAGGCTATAATTAAAAAATTGACAAAAGTTTGTATTTTTTTTGTATTAACCTAATGTTATAATATTTTAAAATTTACATTAAACTTTTTGGATAGAATAGGTTTTATTTTTAAAGTTAATCTCTAACTATTATTTTAAAAAGAAATTTAAGTCTTACCTATAAGCCTATATTTTTAAACATTTGAATAATTATATAAATATAAATAATAAAATAAAATAATCTATTATTTTAAAATAAAAATCAATTATAAATGAAATTAAATAAAGTTATTTATTATTGAATTTATATAATTTAATCTTTTATTTTTGAGTTTAACTTATCAATATATTACATCCCTATCTAATTAAATAGATTGTTTTTAATAGACCCACAAAATAAATATGATATAAAAATAAGTTAATAAAAGATTAAAGTAATACTAAAAATTAAAATAAAATAATAACATCAAAAAAATTAAATGTCGGATAGATTGCCCCCTCTCGCAAAACACCACCAGGAATCCACCAGACGGAATCATACGAAATCTCGGATGCTCCGTGTTACGTTAACCCGTAAAATGACACGTGTCACTTCTCCCAAACCATAAGTAGCAGATATCAACAGATTCTTTGTCCCATCAAATCTATCCTTCCTATTTTCTCTGCACCCAAACAGCCCACGACAATACTAAAATCTCCTCTGTTTCCTCAAAATCTCCTCCACTACATACCCATACCTTTTCAAATTCCATGGCTGCTTCAGTCATTTCTTTCTCTCCAAGAATTATGTGGTAATTAGTTGGTGTTATAAAAAAAAAAAAAACGGAGCAAGAAAGTGCCTAAATTCGCTCGCTAACGCGAAGGCGCAGATATCGCAGGCGCCAAACGCGCACCATCGCTGCTTCAAATTCATCGCGCAGAGTTCAGACTCAATATTTAATCGTTTTCTCTTTGCTTTTACAAAGAACGAGAATCATGCAGTCTCTGAGTCTTAAAGTTTTTGCGGATTTTAGAGTAGGTTCCAAGAGATCGTTGCCTGGTCGGAGCTCCAGTTTTGAGGGGCGACACTGCTTGAGTTTCCCGCGCTCCGGCAGGGTTTGCCAAATAGTAGCCTGCTTGTCGGAGACAAACGGTAGTAGCGAAGGTACAAGTTCCGGTTCGTCTTCGTCTTTGTCTCGTAGTCAAACTTACGCTTTGTTGAAGCAGCAAATGGAGGTCGCTGCGCAATCTGAGGTTTGTCTCTTTTGAGTTTTCTTTAGTACCGTGTTTTTGTCGATGGATTGCCCTGAAGTATTGTTTTAACTGAATATTAGGAAATGTTTAGAATATAATCGTTGGTTTTGTTTTGTTTTGTTTTGAAAACGGGGGATGTTCCTATGGTACTAGGACTATGAGGAAGCTGCAAGAATTCGAGATTCGCTGAAATCGTTTGAGGAAGAGGAACCCGTTCTCCGACTTCGCAACTTGCTGAAGCAGGCAATTGCCGAAGAGCGTTTTGAGGTACCGTGTTGAACATATTTAACCTTTTCCCGCATGTCCTTTGAGTGGTATGAATTTTCGTCTAAATTGGGGTAGAACCGAGATGTATTTCATGGTATTTCTTAGTTCTGTCAATGCAAGGGTTTGACTGCTTTCAGGTTACTGATTATTCGTGGAGTTAAATTATTGGATGACTAATTTAGTGTAGACGATTAACTGGGTTAATCTTCTGTTTAGGATTTATGTTTAACCTGTATTTGTCGTTCCTCAACACAGCCAAATGTTATATGTTGAAACTTGCTGTATCTATTTTTTCCTCTCTTTATTCTTGTAGTGTCAATACAAAAATTAAATTCAGATCATCAAAACTATTATGGTAATCATTTTCCTTACTAATTACAACCTTTTAAATATCAAATTTTGAGAATTGAGCTGGAAGTTTTGACGTCCAGTGTTTAGCTTTTTTCATGGTGTTTAGTTTTAAATATTCTCCCTTCTCAACTAGCGACAGTCTCAACTACTTCTTCCCTACCCTGTTTTTTTCCAATTTTTCTTGTATCTACCTTACTGTTGGGAAAACAATCCCAAGTAGTGCTAAAGGATTGAAATTAAAACGGACAATGCTGGTTGTCCAAAACCGTTCTATATCCTGCAAATAAATTCCAAGTCGCAGCTGTGCTCTTCAAATTACCATCTTGGAAAAAGGCCTCCGGTTTTCATACTTTGAATGAGGTTACAGTTTCTCTTTTGGTGAAGATCTTACTGATGATTTGGGTTGCAGGATTTGATGAATGCATGTGCTTAAGCCATTCCAAGTACCATTTCCTGCTAATCCTTTATCTGTATCTCATTTGCCAGGATGCAGCTAGGTATCGTGATGAACTTAAGGAAATTGCACCACACTCTCTTCTGAAGTGTTCAAGCGATGCAACAACTTTGGTATGCAAAGTGCAAAAAATGTGAGCGTAGCATTCAACTGTTGTCCAGTGATGCTACAATTCTGTTAAGCCAAATTAGTTTATCTATGTTATATCTTCCACTGGTTTTCCTTTGTGGACCATTCCAGTCTTCTCAATGGCTGAAGTTTTTATGATAATGTAGCAATTTCATCAGTTCCATACTTTCCCCATGTAACATAATTTTAGCATAATGAAACTGTGGTTCCTGGACGAATATTTGAATGGGTATTCCTCTGGAGTTAGTAATGGCTTGATAATACACATTCTTAAGTTTCATATATTACTCAGAATCTGGGATACGTAGGTAAATTAATGGAATAACTAGGCGGGTTCACCTTGGCTAGCCCCCTATTTTAGTATAAGTTTGATGCTTTAACTGTATAGCAACTCAAGATTTCCTTGGTACACATCCATTTTAGGAACGTTGCAAATATAGACAGGATATTCAATAAAAAATAAAATTATTACGTATTTGGAAAATCAACTGAACTGATTACATTGGCTGCCAACATTTCTTTGATCAGGGAATTAGGGTTCAAGTTAGGAGTGTATATATCGAGGGCCGAAGTCAGCCTTCAAAGGGGCAGTACTTCTTTGCTTATAGAATAAGAATCACCAACAATTCTGGTCGCCCAGTTCAACTTCTCAGAAGACATTGGATTATCACCGATGCCAATGGTAAAACTGAAAACTTTTGGTAAGTTGAATCAAAATTTCAGCAACTGTAGATACATCCTTTTCAATTATTTTGCTGCTGTTTCTTGGGGACTGGTGTCTTGCTATACTTGAAAGTTGAACTATGAGAATAATCTATTACTGCAGGGGGATTGGAGTTATAGGAGAGCAACCGGTTATACTTCCTAGAACAGGATTTGAGTACTCGTCTGCATGTCCACTTTCTACTCCCAATGGCAAAATGGTAGGTGTTTGTCCTTCCCTTTCCGTTTTTACTAACCTGGTCACTGTTGAGCATTGGCTTCAGGATTTGTATGTAATTCATATCTGTAGCCTAAAAGTTCAGATTGCTTTTACGGAAAGCATCTCCTAGTCCAAAATATCATTGATTAGAGGGATAGTGCTGAAATACATGATGTGATTTAGCTGGGGCATTATATTCGACTTGAGATTTCAGTGTTTCGCAGCTTGTTTAATTAGGTATTTGCCTTGTTAGCTTCGATTCATGCTACTCTTTGTCTTTGACCCACTCCGTTTTCTTTTTTCTGATACCTTTTTATATGCAAGATTATGAGCATTTTTTCTCACTAAGATAAAACCTTTTAAGTTCAGCCATTTTAGTGCATTTAATCTCCTCTTTTTGTCATTTATTGGACCCCCTTTTTTCCTCTTTGTAATTATGGCACCCCTTAGGTTTTGCAGCGTTTCTTATTCAGAAGCATGTCCTTAAATTGCTTGATTCATATAATTGCAGGAAGGTGACTTTGAGATGAAACACATTGACAGGGTAGGCGAGCAGACGTTCAATGTGGCTATTGCACCATTTTCTCTCTCAATTCTAGGTGATGGAAGTGAAACTGTTTGAGAACAATTACATGGTGATATCTTTGAGGAGGTATTTTGTTCCTGATATCAGGTTATTATGAAATTTAAGGTTTGAGAGAGCTGTAAGATAGTGTATGTTAGTCGTGCAAGTGTAAAGATCATCCTAGTTTTTGAAGCACATTTAAGTTATGTTCTAAACCATTATTTGCTTAAGAGATGTATACATGTGCGGATGTTAGTAGAGATCTTGGTGGAAACTAAATCAGCAGAAATAAAACAAAGTTGCATAAAGAGTTATGACTTGTTAGCAATGTATGGTTGCTTTTATCTTTGGGGTTATCTTGCGTGTAGAAATTATGCAGGTTAAGTGCAGGATACGAGACTTTTTTTTTTCGAGTTGCCACATATAAGCAATTGAGACTACATGACGTACCTTTTAGACATGAGTTCTTGTGCCTGACGAACCTAAGGCCTTGATCTGCACCTGTAAAACTTCTTAATGACATTTAAAAGCAGCAAAATCCTGCCATAGTGTCAATATTAACACTGCAGTTAACTGTACTGCGCGAGTAATACTCGTATGGATTTCTCATGTACAATTATGATATATAAAGGTTATTTAGTTGAAAACTCATTTGTTCTGTTTATTTGAGTTGTTTAATTCAAGTACTTTCTGAAGTCTTTTTAACACAATATGGCTCCTATCTCTTATTTTCACATCTCTGATTATTTAGATGTGTTTGTGAATTAACCATTTTATCTAAGAATCGAAGCTGAAAAGTTCAGGAAAGTTGGGTTTTTCCACTGCTACGAACAGAATGTAGGCTTGTTAAAGCCATTATTGCATAATAGCTGTTTTTGCCGCTAAAAGCCTGGAAGGCTACTAACACTTGGATGATTATTATTATTATTTTTTGTTGCCTACTAGGTGTTCTAAGAGGTTTTCAATTATGAGAAGATACTTTTAAATCATTCATACCTAAACTAATCTCCACTCAAGCCGAGTAGGTCCCCAGACTAATCCCAGACTATCCTAAGTGAACTGAGCTCTACTATTCCTTGATTTGAGTCCATTTTGCCAATGATAACTAGAGTTGAGACTCCAAGCACAAAAGGACTGAAAATGAAGTTGGTGGCAAAGAACTGTGTTTTTCATGCCAATTAATGAAAGGAAAAACATTTATGACACAGTTGTATTGAGGTTTAAATAGCTTAATAAATTTATGGATTGGAAATTAGTACTTATGTATTAATGACACTGTTTTCTATAAAGTGTTTAGTAATTACACATTCTTTAAGAATTCAAACATTTAAATTTAATAATTAAAATATATTTAAAATAAATATTAATGTTTAAATAAAAAGCCAATTTTTTAATTTTTATTTATTTAAATTAAAATAATTTTATTAATAATTCTTAAAACTACAGATTAAATAATTTTATATTACTCTTCCAAACTTGAATCTGACTTTAAAATTATCAATTCGAGTATAACAAGTTCACTTTAGAATGTGTTAACCAGATGTAAACATTGTCAATAAATGTGTCATTATTATATTGTGTGAACACTTTATAGAAAACAATAAAGCAATTCATTATTGTGTAATTAGTGCTTTTCCTGACGTAGAAACTTTAATAGCAACAAGTCTTCTTTCTTTTCGTAAGGACCAAACTCACGATTTTCCGATGCACGGAAAGGAAAAGGAAAGCATAAATTTCATTTTGCATGCCTACTCAGTTCCCAGAACGGCAGACAAATCACGAAGTTTCACTCGTTTGCTTGTGCTTATTTCATTGCCTAAACAACGTAAACCCATCCGTATACTACTCTGTCTGTCTTCAACTTTCGTTTTCTCATCAACAACTCTTTGCTTCAGTCACCTATATATATATACACTTACAATACTATATGATATTAATATATATACCCATCTGATCATATCCTCTCGTTGGCTTCCTCTCACCAGTTTGGATTTATGGAATCCTTCAACGTTCGCGTCTTGAACATGGAAGGTATGCCTCTCTTTCTGTCTCCCTCTGCCAAACTTGCGATCAGTTCATGTTAAGGTTTCGTGAAAATGCAACACTAGACTTTGAAATGCTGGTGTTATTAGATCGTTTTTCTTTTTGGTTAACGTTTTCAAGTTGTCTTAGGCCTTAATCAATTAGTATCTTTGTAACTAATTAATCACGCCAATAAGGTTGAACGGTTGCATACAATTGTTGTTGTTGTATTGTAGTTGGATAATGCTTTTAGCATGCAATAGCTTACGTACACATGGTCTACCAGTTTTCAGAGCCTTTTTGCTTACTGTACCAGTTCCCTTGCCTTTACACGACGTAGGGTATTAGCTTGGTTCTCTGTCTAATTAACCATTTCTAAAAGCTCTGCTTCGTCATCAAGCAACCGCCTTTGTGTATGGAGCCCATCGTCGCGATGCTTTGTTAGGGGTTATTAAGTGTATCTTATCTTATGTGATAAAATTAACTATCATTGGTTCATAAAATCATGAGATTATCAAATTTTGATTTAGACTTAGATTTGGAAGGTCGGTCCAATCTAATTTCAACAGTTTAGTTTATATTTTTTAATTAATTAAGCAAAACAATATAATTGAATGAATTATATTAAAATGATAAATAAGCTATCTCGATGTATAAAATTTCTCATTTTGCGAAAGTAAGTAAAGAGTCATCAATTAAAATAATACCATTTTAATTTTAGCTCGACTTATTATCATAATTAAATAAGTTCGTGAAATCGGAGTAAAATTAAAGTTCAAACTTAAATATGATCAAACATATTTGGTTTATTCACTTTAAACTTGTAATTAATTGAATTTTAAAAAAATATCAAATTTAAATTTGTAAATGATTAAATTCAAAAAAAAATTATTTTCATTTTAAATTCTAAAAAAATGATTTATTAGATTTCATAATCAGGTGAGGGTCTAACTAAGTTTCACCGACAACTTATTATCTAATCAAGCCTTTTGTATGGTATCTCCTCGTTTACTCCTTAACAAATGAAACTTTGCCTTCGATACTACGCCATCTTGCCAGAGTTTGTGTGTATTTACGATTCATTTCTTTCTTGAAGACCAAGTTTATCACATACCTGGACACTAGTTTTCCTATATTGTCTGACCGACATTGATCTATCGAACATGTCCCTTTTCTGAGTCTCCTGTCTTGTCAACATCCAACTTGTAGTTCTGTTATGGCTGCTTTGCTTTTTGTCCAAGTTTTGTATACACCTGTCCTTGATTAGTTTCACAAGCTACTACACTTATCAAATTTCTATGCCTAAGATTTAACCTCTGCTTTAAAAATTGGATCAGACCGGTCGGTTCAACCGGTTTGATCGGTAATCGATCGGTTATCCGGTCTGATTTACCTTTTAAAATCGGTTTTTAATTGAACCAGTGAAAATCGGTTAAAACCGATCAATTGACTTGTCGGATCGGTCAAATCGAATCAGTCCGACCATTGGTTCAATAATTTTTTTTGTTTTTTTAAATATTTTGGTATATTTTGGTATTTTTTAATATTATTAATAGTTTATATAATTAAATATAATTATTGCATAATTATGACATCACACCGGTTCGACCGATGATTAACCCGATTAAATCAATGACCAATAAGACTTCCAGTTCGATGATCGATTCAGATTTCAAAACATTAAAGAAGAAAGAAAAGAGAAAAGAACCCATCAGTCACTTTTCTTTACTTGCAATTTCTTTTGTTTTTTTTTTGGGTGTTTTCCTTTATTCTGTACTAATTGCACATCTACCAATAGGAAGGCAACACGTTTCTGTTCAGCACTTTAACGACCCAAGTCAAAATGGTCATATCAAGGGGGGGACTCTTTGACCCTACTCTTACTCATGAGATCTAAAAGCTAACATCATGATTTCTGAGGATTTTGCTTTTGGTTATGATTTTGTTTTTACAATTCCCACAACAAAACACACCTCCAGACCAAAAGTTTTCCATTCCCTTGATCGATACAATCATGCAACTCATTATAACCTAAATATCCAAATCAGATAACTGGTCAAAAGAATTGGAGGCCTAGTTGATGTGAGTACAGTGCAGGGAATCGTTTGCCCTCTGCTACATACACGCCTCCTGCTGTGGCTTTATTCCTTGTATAACACTACACAGAAACCATTTCTTATACTCCAAAGGCATCAGTCACCTTTCATGGATTCCCAACAATTTGTCCATGTGTGACTGAGAACCTTTTTTCATGTCTGTTCTCTCTCTCACTCGCTTTCATCGAGTTTTGGAAATTGATAATAAGAAAAAAACAAACCAAAGGCTGGTTGTGTTATGTTGCATGTCTTCAAAAGATGTTTTCTTTTCTTCTTTATTTATATATTTGCATGGATACGATGTGAGGGGATTCAGAGTTTTCTTATAGCCTGTCTGTCCGGTAAAAAAGGGGAAGCTTATGTTCTAACGACACCCAACCTTCTTTTTCTCTTCCACATCTATCCCATTCAGCAGTGGGTTTCTTTTCTTTTGGTTCCTTCTTAGGTTAGTTTTTCTCTCCAAACCATACAAGCGAAGCATCTTCTCTTCCTTCACCACCACTCTGGTTTTCTTTCCCTTGTAAGTATCAAATTTTCCTTTCTCCTTTTGTGATTGTTTACTTTCTTTCGAAACAACGAAGTTGCAATGTTATCTTAATTTCTGCGCAAGAATCCACTTGAAGTTTAGAATCTTCTCATTACTTTCGGGGTTTCATTGACTCTAAGACTTGAAACTGACATGGGTTCTCTTGTTATTTGAATGCCCATTCGGACATATCTTCTCTGGTTGTTGTGATGTTGATGTGTATTTAGGCAGCCACCAACAGTATTGTCTTCTTCTTGAACTTGTGATATATGTGGTCTAATGGCAAATGTAGATTCTTTCTGGCCACTCAAGTTTTTAGAAATCTGGGTTTCATGTTTATATGAGGGATTTTGTTCATAGATTCAGCTTCACTCTCCTAGAAATTTTTTCTTCTCTCAGTTCATTCATGGAATAACAACTTGTGGGTTCTGTTAGGGACTTGGAGATTTATATCCTAACGTGAACATCTAAAACATGCTTTTGGTCTCTGATTTTCTTAAATTCACTTGCCTTTTGCGACCTTTCATTGTTTATTCTGTTCATCCTTTCCTCTGCTTTCGTTTCGGTTCTTGTGCACAAGACTTTGTTTTTGTTCCTCAAGATATTATTTGCAGCATACCTGTAATAAGCCTTTAATTCCTTGAAGTGAGCACTTCTTCTTGCACCCTTTTCAGCCATTCTTCTGTTTGTTATTTGTCACCAAACTTCATCCAATTCATATTCATGTGAGAATTTGAGGATATTCATCCCTGTTAAGTGAAAATCAGTGCGAACATGAGTTTTGTAACAGGACCAGAAGAAGATAGTTGGCATCCAGTCATGACTGCCGATACAACCGTAGCCAGTTACTGGCTGAACTGGAGATTCTTCGTGTGTGCATTGTGGGTTTTAACCTTGATGACTACTGCACTGATTCTAATATGGAGAAAAGAAAATTGTTCCAAAAGAGAAAGTGACAGCGGTGGAGAGACCAATACAAAAACAGATTCTTGTCTCTATGACGACGAAACTTGGAGGCCGTGCCTTACAGGAATTCACCCTGCTTGGTTGCTAGCATTCAGAGTTTCAGCTTTCGTTGTGCTCCTAGTTCTGCTCGTGGTTGCTGTTTATGTCAATGGAGGCAGCATCTTTTACTACTATACTCAGTAAGCCTTTATCTTCCCCCCCAGTTTGTCCAATGCTTTTAGATGAATTTCAAGTAATGATGCTAAATAGTTTCTTTTGGGGTCTGTCTCAAGTCAATTATATGAACTTTTGAAATTATTTCCCAACATAATGTACTTACAGTTGATATATTGTTGTTCTGGGACAGGTGGACAGTCACTTCTGTCACCATCTATTTTGGGGTAAGTTCTATGTCTTCAAACTTCTTTCTTTCAGAGTTTATAAGTGGCTATTTTCTCTTGTTATTTGCTTAATCTTATGTTCTTTTTTATGAAGCTTGGCTCGTTACTATCCATGCGTGGATGCTATCGGTATCACAACATAGTTGGTGGTGACAGGGTAGACAACGTAGATGTTGATACAGAACAGGGGACCTATGTAACTCCTGCCCATGGAGAAAGTTCTAGTACATCCGTGCCAAGAAAAAGCTTGAACTCCAATGTTGAAGGTCCCGACGCGCGCCAACCTGCAGGCAAATGGGCTTATGCGTTTCATATAATTTTCCAGGTAATCTACGATTCTACCTGATAGTGCTTCAAGATTAGACCAAGGATTAAGCTTTAAATAATCATCTGTAGTTTTCTTATGGATAATCTGTAACTTTTGCATTTTTATGATAACAGATAAATGCGGGAGCTGTGATGCTGACAGATTGTGTGTTCTGGTTCATACTCGTTCCATTTCTTGCGATCAAAGATTACCATCTAAACGTTGTAAGTATAACAAAACATGCAGTAACCTATCACCCTTAGCTAAATTGTCGAGCTTGGTTTTTCAGAAAATTGTAGTCATGCACATAACCAGTTCTTGGAGTAGAAAAAAGTGTTATAATCCATTAATTAGGCGTTTTACATTTAACTTGCTCATTCTTTTGTGGCAGCTGGTTATTGGTATGCATTCGATGAATGCTATTTTCCTCCTCGGTGATACAGCTTTCAATTGCCTGGTGAGTTCTTCATTTTCCTACAGTCACCTTCTGCAACTCATGTACTTATTCTCTTTCTGAATTTAAGTTGATTTGTTTCAGAGGTTTCCTTGTTTCCGAATTGCATACTTCTTCGTGTGGACAATAGTTTACGTCATATTCCAATGGCTAGTCCATGCTTGTGTCAGACTCTGGTAAAAATCCCTTTTCCATCTCTCTTTCAAACAATGAAATTATGCTCTGGAACTGATATATCTGCTATTTGTCTTAACAGGTGGCCATATCCATTCCTCGACTTATCATCTTCATATGCTCCTTTATGGTATTGGCTCTTAACCATCATCATTGTGGAGTTTAAGAACACATTTCTTGTTGGTTTTACTCAAAACCAGTTAATTGAATTATCCTGAGATGTTTTAACTCTTGTTTCAAGTCGTACTAACTACCTAACATGGTGGCTGTAATGTTGTTATTTTGCAAATACTAATGCCTTCTCTTACTAACATGTGAACTTGAAGGTACTTTGCTGTGGCCTTGATGCATATCCCCTGCTATGGTGTGTTTGCTTTCATTATAAAGTTGAAACATACATTGTTGTCGAGATGCTTTCCCGAGTCCTATCGATGCCTGAGGTAGCCGGAATCAGAATCAGAAGTGTTGAAGCAAAACCAGTTTGAATATATTGAAAAAGAAGTCCAGAATGCCTGCAGAGAAAGCTACATTATTGGGGGAATAGAGAAAAAGAGAAAAGTACAACAAATAAATCCTGTCTTGACATAGTTCATAGCAAAGCAATTCAGTTAGGGATTTTTGGAAGATACAGAAATCATCCAACAAAAGCTAACATTCTTAGTTTGAAGAGCCATTATAAGGTGGCATAGTTGTAACAGCATACAGATACTGGAGAGAATTAATACTGAAATTGTCATTCTTCTTAGTCTTAATCAGCTGTCTGTAGTTTTTTTTTGTCTAGATCATGTACTGTTGGCTAAGATCGGTATTCATATTAGGTGACTTACAATTTAATTAGTCCTCCTTATAAACAATTAGGCAGGATTGAAAACTTGAACTCAAAACATAATTAAATCCAACTTCGGTTTGAGCATAATCGAGCCTAAAAAATTTTGTCGAATCCGAATTTGATCAAGTTTAAATTTCCAATTCTAATTAAGTTAGATCTTAGCTTAGTAACTTTGGATCAAGCCTAACTAATTTGTTATCATTGTATTAAGCAAAGTAAAGAACTGATGGGCATTTAAAACTCCCCAAATGACAAGCCAATGCTTTGGCTTGTAGGGATTTTGTTTGAAGAAGTATTGGGAGAGAAGTGACTCACAAGGACCCATCAAAATAACAAGCTGGATCTTTTCCAACCAGATAATGGATTTACGGTCTAATGCATTAGCTCGTCTGCTCCGCAAGAGCAGCTTGTGAGCTTTCTGAAGCAGGTTTTATGGAACACTGTCACTGAGCCACATGACAAGCACTAGACAATTTCAGTTATATTAAACCTGAATGTATCACTATATTGTAAAGCACCACACAAAAGATATATTAATACAAATTTAGTTATCTTGTTAATTTCATCATAGTATATTGAGCTCACTTATAATTTTTCTTCTCTGCACACCCACTTAGTTCACAGTCACTTGCTACAATCATCTACCGTCAACTTACCATTATTCTACATAGAATAACACCATGATCACAAATCAAACACCAAAATCACAATTTAAGCACCAATAACCTCAACACAACCTTATGAGTAGTATTTGACCTCGTAAAATCCTACAGGCACCACTGCTCTTGATGTCACCTTGGTTGATGAATCTAAAAAGTCAATCCTCTAGTTTCGGACGTTGAGAGGGTTGTCCATCTACAAACATCAGAGGTAACAAAGACATTAATCCTCTTTCTTCTTATTCATTCACACAAGTCTAATTTTTAGGTCGGATCATCACCTTACCTAAACCAAACCCACCCAGACAATAACCAAAGCCTACCAGTCCACCATCCTAACATCCTCGACCTAATACCTCGTATCAACCCATCAACTCAAACTCAAGCCCAAATTACCCTTTTAGTCTCCCATCATCATCACACTCAGCCTGAAGTTTCGTAACGAAGCAAAGTCTAAAAAAGTCTGATAGTATGCAGTCTTACTCTAAAATGCTAAATTTATTATAAATTTGGTATCGATTTAGGTCCACTGACTCTTGAAAATAACAATAGTCATACAACTTTTTCTGCCTTAAGTCTCCATGATGATCTTTTTACCTCACATTTCCCTACAAATGACACAACTGAATGCCTGCTACGCCACCAAGCACATCACTCCTAACCACAAATCCTAGAAATTGTGGAATCATATGATGGCCCAAACCAAGTGGTTATTAGTAATAGTAATGCTCTCCCTATAGCCTCTACCGGCACATTAACACTCATGAAACATCTCAACCCCGTTCATCTTTATAACATTTTAATTGTCCTGTAACTCACCACAAATCTTTATCTATTGCAAAATTTGTTACTTATAACTCATGTTTAATTGAATTTAACTTTTTTGGTTATAATGTAAAAGACCTCAAAACTAAAATGTGGTTTCTTATGGATAAAATCCATGATAAAATGTGCCTAATGCTCATTCCTCAAGCTTTTCGCAATTTAATTGCCTTAATTGTTTGTCAAGTCTCTACCAACATTTGGCATCAATGATTAGGTCACATATGTTTATAAAACTTTATCCTACACTTTAAGTCTAATGCCATAAAGCCTTGTACTTTATGTCTTCAAGGCAAAAGCACTAGACTTTCCTTTCCCTCGTCTGTCACATGTTTCTAAAGTGCCTTTACAACTCATTTACTATAATGCTTTGAACCATTCTCAACTTTATATATCTTTGTTTATCAATACTTTATAATATTTGTTGATGACTTCACTTGTATATACCCCTTAACCCACAAATCTCAAGTTCTTAATTAATTTTAAGATTTCAAAACATCCATCGGGAACTTATTTTTCACCGTAATAAATTTTTTTTAATGTGATAGAGCCAATGAATTCATTAAAAGACCGTTTGTCAAATTTCTCAGTGACCATGTGATATCTTATCGCATCTTTTATCCTAAAGTGAAAATTTCACCATCTCACTAAAATTGATCTTACTTTACTTGTCCATGCATTTCATCTAAAATCTTTTTGATTTGACGTCTTTTCCACGTCAGTTAATCTTATCAATCTTTTTCCCACATTTATCATTGACCATAAATCACTTTATGAGGCCTTGTATCTCACAAAACTGAACCTTTTGCTTCTTTAAGTATTTGGCAGTGCTTATTTTCCATTCCTTAGCTTAAGACAATCTAACACAAACTCACATTAAATCCACCCAATATGTCTTTATTAGCTATTCTCCACACTACAAAGAATATATGTGTCTCGATCCTTAAAAAAAGAATCTCTCATCATGTTTGCTTCATTGAAACATTTTTTCCCTTACTCTCACTCTAAAACTCTCCTTTTCTCACCTTCTTAAGTATAATTATTCTTACCTATTGACCTACCAAATCCTTTTCTGTAAAACACATCAACCCCATCTCCACTAACCTCTCCTCGACATAATACTCCTCCTTAATCCCTGCATCAATCTTCACCCCTGCCACCCCTACCACCCATGCCACCCTCATCTCATCTACATCATATGGTAACTCGAATACGAGATAACACAAGTGTTTCACAAATTTTACTTGACTATATTACTTTCCACACCTCAACTTTCTTTTAGAATGAACCTGATCTAATATCTTATACATAGGCAAAGAAGTTTCCTTATTGGTCTCAAGTGATGTTTGATGATTTTAAAGCTCTCCATCACAACAATACTTGTTCCACCTCCACCTAATGTTAATATAGTAAGTTGCAAATTGGTTTTCTAAACTAAACGTAAACATGATAGCTCTCTAGACCACTATAAAGCATGTTAGTCTTCAAAAGCTATCATCAATCACCTAGTATCAGCTATACCGACACCTTTAGCTTTACTATCAAACCTACATCCATTCGCATCATTCTAACCATTGCCTTTATAAAAACTTAGCCCATTCGTCAACTTAATGTCAATAATACCTTTTGACATGGTAATCTTTGAAAACATGTTTACATTATTTAACCCTTTGGTTTTGTAAATCCTCATTGTCTTTTGTATATTTGTTATCTTCAAAAAGCCCTTTATCTCAAACAAGCTCCATATGCCTGATTTTATCAATTGAATTAAAAAAATTCTTAAATTTTACTCCTTCCAATTCTAACACCTCCCTCTTTGTCGACCAAACCCCTACTATACCACATTTATTTTAGTTTATATAGATTACATCTTGATCCTAGGTTCTTCACAATCATTCATCTCATTTCTTATTAACGACCAATATAACACCTTTTTTATTAAAGACCTTGGCTCTCTTCACTACTTCCTTGGAATCAACGCCACCATAACACTTGACAACCTCTTACTCACTTAAACAAAATACACCTAATAAATCCTCACTTGTACCCTCATAGACCATTTTAAACCTATCCTTACATCTATGACACCTATCCTACCTCTCTAAAATCTAAGAACTTCCTCTTTCTAACCCAACTGAATATTTCAGCATCGTTAAAGTCCTTCAATACCTTTGTCTTACTGACTTGGATATTCAATTTATTATAAACAAAGTCTTACATTCCTTCATTACCTTGTTGATGAGCATTAGATAATGGTTATTCTTTGATATTTGTGGTCAACACCCTCCCTTGGCCTCTGCTTAATTAAACCCAAAATCTAAACCTAACTGCTTACTTTGATGCTGATTGGGTTAGTTGCCTTGACGATCAACCTTTGGTTACTGTATCTACTTAGGATCTAACTTAATCTCTTAGAGTGTTACGAAAAAACCTATTATGGCTTATTCTAGTACAGAAGTAGAGTATAAGAGCACTGCTTTTGCATGAACTAAAATATGTTGGATCACGTCACTTCTCAGTGAAATTGATCTAAAGAATATTCAACCAAACTTTTGGTATGATAATCTTGTTGCCACATTTCTAGTTGCAAATTTAGTTGCTTATGCCTGCATCAAAAACATCAAAATTGACGTTCATTTTGTTCGAGATCTAATATCTAAGAAAGCGTCCTTCATTTTTCACATTCCAGCAAAGGAACAAATAGCCATATTTTTAGTACGTATATTTTGCCTAGAATATTTATTTTCCTTTCTTAGACATTGGTTAATTATATAAATAGGAATGCATTACTCTATTGTAAAGCACCAAATAAAAAACATATTAATAAAAATTTGGTTATATATTATTCTTTTGTTAGTTTCATCAATAAAAGCATATAATTTAAGATAAAAAGTAAAAAAAATCATTAGCTAATTTACAAAGTATAATTATAGCCTAAATTCTAGAGAGATTGTTATGTATATTTTTTATTTTGTTAGCTTTTATATTCTGATTTTGGTTGACAATTCTTGTCTTTTATTCCAAATTTTGAATGAAATTAGTTCTGTAGAATTATTTGTTGATATTGCAGGAAAAGAAAGAAATTGGGCAAAAGTCACCCGAGTGATAATCGTGACAGAGATGTCACTTGCGTGACATAATGTAACATCCTGTCACTTGAATTAAGATTAAAATGGTGTTTATGAGAGATTAATGAGAAATTAGGAAGCATAACTCATGCTTATGCATAATGTGATATACACATACACGATACTATTGATCTTGCACATTACAATTATTTGTAAATGCATTCATTGACATTTTCTGGGTATAATTGGTTGTTAAAAAAAGCAATTAAAATGCGAATTGTGAATTATTTGAGCTGAAAATTTATTTGTAGAATATTCAGATTATTTTAGAATTTTGGTAAATTTTTGGAATTTCTAAATTTTGTAGTATTTTTGAACTAGGATATGGACCAATGAAAAAGTAACATTTGGCAGCCTTGCATGTAGCCACGTGGCTCACATGAAAGGGATACACGTTACCACATGTGTTTCTGAAGAAGGGAGAGAAGCATTCGGTTGATCATCAAATGCTTCCCAAATTATTTCCTCTGACTTCAGAAACCTTGTTTTGAATCTTACACCGATTTTACTCTGAGTAAAACCTACCAACCTGACTGTTATTTGATTCTGTGGATTGGTATTACCTTCCTTCCAACCACCGAAGCTCTATTCATTACTGTCAATACTAAAGATTTTGCTCAAACATCAAGTAAGTTGTGTTTTAAGTTTTCTGGATATTGTGTAAATGTTTTGATGATGTTGGAATAGGACTAAAATGCTTGTAAAAATTAGAGTAAAATGGAATGATACAGAAATGCATGAAAGCTGATATACTCTGTTTTGTTCTGTGAAATGCATGAGAAGTTTAGTAGTGGAGTTTTGGTGTATGAATAGACTTGAGGAATGAGTTTGATAAAAGATCTGTGAATAGAGAATGTACAGAAAATGTATAAGATTGTGAAAATTTGAGTTTAATGAGAGTTTTTGAATTAGAAAATTGTAGAAAATTCTGACTATTCACATTGCTATGTTGTTTTACCGTGTACTACATGCATGTTTAAAAATGTTGTTGAATGAGTTCAAAGTTAAGGGAAACGTTTCTGGTGATATCGTGATGTGGGAAAAACGTTAAAATGGAAAGTGTAAGATATAATGAGAGTAATGTTGAAAATGAGAAATTGAAAGTGTAGAAGTTATAAAAATGCAGTAGAGAGAGAAAGTGAGTGTGAGGTTTTGGGTTGTTGGTGATTACCATATAAACTCACATTTGATCTATTTAGAAATTGTAATGGGTGTAGAGATGCAAAATTTATAAGTTTGGAATGGAAAGAAAGAGTAGAAACATGGAAAAAATTTCATCAGATGAAAGTAGCTAGAGAATAAAATGCAGAAACTAGTTGCATGTATAAGAATCGAATTTTGATATTTAAGTGTGAATCTTGAATTTTTGGTTTGATGTGAGTTGTTGAGCTGAAAGGAGAGTAGGAAAGTTGGTTTATGCAATGGACATAGTAGTTATGAAGTGTAAAAGTGGGAAAAAATCTAGGTTTTCGGTGAAGAAGATGCAGATCTACGTTTTAGAGAGAGAAAAGGTGATCGTTTGCATGTATGAGTTTATGAACTAGAGTATTTTACTGAACAACTTTAAGTCTTTTGGCTATAACTTTTTCATTCGACCTCCAAATGACTTGAAACTTGAACCAATAGATTCCTAAGACATTTTTCTTTCTCTACATAAAAATTTAGAGCTATTTGAATTGATTTGAAAGTGATTGATAGGATG
>JANIPM010000007.1:51460811-51481220 GCA_027478405.1 Erythroxylum cassinoides
AATTACATGTTTAGGAAATTTCTATTTAAAAAATTAGCTCTTAAGTGAGACCATTTGTGACCCCTCCAGTCTTTTATGAGAATTTACTTGGTGTGATCTTTTAGTAAAATCATTCACACTCTATTCACCTAGGTAATAATGCTCAAGGTGGATTTGTTATTATTGATGGAGATTATCCCGAGTTTCACAACAATTGTAGCAGTTGATCTCAAAAAATGATATGTACACTGAAGCGGTAATCCATATTGGGTACAGCAGTTTTCGAATTTCCTTCTTCCTGTTGCATGCTCGAGTAACTGCAGATTCACTCGTGTTAACAATTAAGGAATGTGGAATGATGGATGAATTTGATTCAACGATGATTGATTCAATACCCCCGGTTTCCCATGGGAGACTGAACTACGATATACTCCACTGTAGACTTCTTGCAAGCTCATAGTATTCAAATGGAAGAGAAACAGCCAACCATCTAGACAGTGCAAAAATTTGAATGTAGCGTGCACTTCTATGTAGAAAAAATAAGACACAGATTTACACTTACAAGAAATGATTAATTGACTATAATACTTGTATTGATAGATCATGAATCCTATGTCAAGGAAGGGCATTTACACTCCACAAGTTTTATATAATTGAGCACCATTCCTAATGGCATCTTCTCAAATGCTTAACGATCTTGCAGCGAATGAAACATTAAACTTCAACTATCCCTTCGTGATCAGGAGTGTCCAAAGAACCTATTATGAGTGTACTGTTAATCATTGCGAAAGTTTTCTGAATATGAGTTCATTTAGGAATTTCATCTTAGATCAAACACAAAAAGGTGGCAAACCATTGCTGGTTTCCAAATTTTGCTAGAAAAAGAGCTTAAGAGCAAAGAGTAGTTTTTCTTTTGAGATAGAAGTCATACAAAAGGACTCCTTTCAGGATCAGATATCAGCAATGACATTGGTCTTGAAAATGCCACCACAGTCTGAAGACTTGCAGATGACACCGTGAGAAGCCCAGCAGCAAAACGTTGCCAGAAAACAAGTAGCAAATGCAGCAATTACAGAAGATATAATGGGCATAGAATCTGAAATTTAGAACAATACTGATCAAAAAATCACTACTTGAACAGAAAATTTTCAAGGGGAAACTTCTTCAAAACCTAGACTTATTACAGAAGTAGAACAAGCAAATAGAAGAAAAGATCCTTACAATGCTTGACTTAGGACATTAAATGCCAGCTTTATGTTTCCAGAAATATCCTCTGTTACATTTAGAGGAACATTCACAGATATGGCCTCATGATCTGCTTGTTTCTCTGCAATGTACTTCTGCTTATCTCACGAAATCTGGACTCCATCAGAAACAACAGTTGAATTAGACTACTGTCTAGGCATTTCCTTTCACGATTTGTTGCATCTTCTCTGCTGGAATTTTCCAAGTATGGAGCATGTAAAGTAATTGATCACCGCAGGTTTCACCTCATGTAATGGAGGTATGAGTACTTTCCCATCTACAAGGTTCTAATCCTAATAGGTGCAAAGAGTGAGACATACATTTACGCTTTCCTGTGTAGCAAAACAAGTGAAGCAATTCAAGTTTTGTTCTGTTTTGCGCTTGCACTAACACATACATGATGTTGATGGAATCAAATAGGACAATGTAAAGGGGGATTGTTAACATAAGTTCCTTGCCTTTGCAAATGGCCCCCCGAGATTGACAGAAAGGAGTTGAAGCCAAATACGGGCTTCATGAAATTCACAGACACTAGAATTATGTGTTCTCTTGTCCTTCTGCTGTATGTTGTTGTCCTTGTCACTGCAGGCCTTTGAGAATCTGAAGATCACATTGGCATCCATGTCAAAATCTTTGAAGTTCCAAATGGAAGTGAAAGAATGCTGAGAATTTTCTATAAACTAAATGGCCATCATCTTTCTCTTTAGGCTCTTTTAAATATGAAAAGGACACATACCATAAAGGAAAGTGGCTGGTGCAGTAGGATAAACTGAAGTTCCAGCTCTGCTTATTATAGAACTTGATTGGAGGCCAATAGTGATAATACCAATTGTAGATACATTTGCAACCTGAAAGGAGATGCATGAATTGAGTGGATACTGAAAGAATACAAGAAGTGACTCTTTGGCGGGGACCTGAATATAAAATAGAAAAAAAAATATTGCATACACTAGCTGACTTGCAAACCAAATCTGTGGTTTCCCAGGATTTCGCTGCCAATACTGACTTGTGTTCAGAGGATCTAGGACTTCCACAGTTGAATTAGGGATAGGTTGTGAGAAGTACAGATACAGCTTCAATTTATTGTAATCATTAGTTGCCTGCACTGTTCTTGTTTCACCATTCAGATGAAGTAGCTGCTCAGGAATGCGAGTCCGCAGGCAACAGATACACTTCTATCTGCAGAGTAAACCACAAAATAAACAGAATAAAGAAGAATTAAATAGAAAATAAGGTTGCAAGGTGACACTATATTGAAATGGATTTCTTTAAGCAACAACCACAACTTTCAGAACCATGCTACTTTGATCCAATTCAATACCTTACACAATCTTAATGTGAAGGATACTTCAACTTGAGATTTGAACTACAAGGAGGAAAAGAGGTGTATAGAGACTGCAACAGAAAGAAGTTGGAAGATTTAGTGCGACTGAAAACTGTCACTAGTCTGGTGATTTGCGCATTAATGTAGATGACGGTTCAGAGTAAAAGAATTCCAGTCACAAACAAAGAAATCACCAAAGTGCACAAAGAAACTTGGATTTGCTGTGTTTTCTAAATCTGTTTCAGTGCATAATCGTTAATATTTGGTGGTTAAACTTTAGAACAAATATCGATTTTATCTCCTGTCTTAAAATATAATATTGAATATTGCCAAGTACTTGAAATCATGCACAAATTTAGTTAATCTATTTGAAATATTTGCATTTCTATTTCCAATCTGGTGATAATTTTCCAAGTTTTCTTCTCAGAACACAGATTCCAAGGCATATTGAAAAAAGAGAATCATACTTCTCTCAAAATCGACAGGTTCGATTATTACAAACGATCAATCACAATAATTAAAAAAACAAATACGAAAATCACAAGCATACACAAATTTACGCGATTCACCAAAATTTTATTGCATCCACGAACGGCTAGAGTTTTTATTTCACTGTGAATTGCTTTCGACATCGGTACACTAGGAGAATAGAACTTATTTATACACCTGGTGTAAAGTCTAAAATATATTATCAAGCTCCATATCTCAACAATGATTGTAATGATTTTCAGCTTTACGATTATTTTTACTTTAATAACTTTTATTGTTAAAAATTAACTAGCTTATTAATTAATGAGTTAAATTTTATAAATTAATAAATTCTTTTAAACTAAAATAAATTAATTACCGACTAATTACTGGTCCAATTTTTAAAACATTAATTTAAATTAAGTTGGCAATTACACTTTAAAATTAATGCTTGTCTTTCAAATAAGAGTAACATGGTCAAATTTTATTTTATTTTTACTCATCTCTACAAAAATTTTAAAAATAACTATTGTAATAAAATTTAAGGTAATAAAGAAATTGAAATCTCAAATTTTACTAAAATTATTACATAGTATTCCAATTTGAATACTTAGAATTGTGATAAGAATATCAATTCTAGTTATAATTGCAAGTGGATGCTAAGTTATTGGCATAAGTATTAAAGTTCTTTTAATCCTTTAAAGAATTTTTTTTTACTTAAGTTGCAAGGTAAAATTTAGAAAAGAAAAAAGTGATAAGTGAGAGGAGGTGACGGCCGTGTTCTTCTTTGTACAGAGCTATTGAATATTTTGGCCCAACGGACCCAACTGTACATTTTTATTTGATCCACTTAACATTTTTATTTTTTGATCCACTTTATTTCATTTTTATCAGAATATATAATAGTTATGGGTTTCATCGATGTAAAAGAAATAAATGAACTAACAAGATGCCATGAACTCTAGAGGAGTACCCTTTTGAAACTTATTAATTCCAAAGCATCTTTGAGAATCTTACATTGGCAATAGTACATCTATTTGCATATCAAATGCATAAATTACCTAAAGAGCAAGGACAAAGGATGATCAGATAAACGTAATTGGGACAATACAGAAACCTATATGTGCTAGATGGTGACGAAAAGATTCCAAACTAAGGCCGCACATAATGTCATAGCAAATATAGCCCTGGTAGAGTCTATTCCATCCCTTTCTCTATCATTATAAGTTAATGATAATGTTGTCATCTTGTCGTACTATTGCATACAAGAATATGAATAGGAAAGGAAATGGAAGCTCACCTACCTTGAAAGATGCTGATATAATATCAATTCCAGCATTGCGTATGTTCTATGGCACCATAAAGAAGCTCTTGATAGCTGAAAAGATAACTCTTACCAGCCGAAAAAAGAACATAGTAGTAGCATATTAGGCTCTTGTTTTAAGGAATCCTGTCTGTGCCCACTAAGGCAATAGATATATTTAATAGTCCAACACAGACGCAAACCATAAGCATTTTTATCTACACAATCACTGATAATATGAAAAAGTTGGATGACGTTGATGATTACAAGCAGCAACAGTGCAACTTTTGAGTGATACAAAGAAAATTTGCACAACTGAACCGCTTATCATTGAAAAATATTGTTTTCAGGCACCCATATCCGAAGAAGCCGGTCATAAAAGGAACATGTAGCCACAACAGTGCCCTTTTGTTTACACCCATTAAGTAACTTTGCTCTCTGCCAATCTGCACCATAAGCAAGTGAACCATGTTTAGTGTAAGATTCAATCAGTTCACATTCCTGCTGTTTAATCCTTACAATCGCAAATCCATTATGCATACAAGCAGCCAAGACAACACCAGGTTCATAAGGGTGGTACTTGATCCTCCAAACTCCCCCTCCCAAACAAATTGAAGTTTCGTTTACTGGCTTCGAGATTGATCTTATATCCCATACCCTGAGATATTCATCGTAGCTACCAGTCAGTATGGTATGAGCGTCAATAGGAGTCTTGGCAATGCAGCAAACACCCATCTTATGGACCTTAGAATTCTGAAATACCAAATTTGAAGCAGTGTCCCTCAAATCCCAGCAACTAAATTTGCAGTCATCTGAACCAGTATATACCAACTGTGGTTGGTGAATATCAAAGGCAGTAGTCCATAACTCAAAATCATGAGCTTGCCACTCCTGAATTACATTTAATTTCGACTCTGAGAAGGCAACGACTGAAACAGAACCATCTGAAAGCCCCACCGAGATGGATGAAGCGGATGGATTCCAGTCCAAACAAAGGCACATTGAAGAGCTAATCTTATTAACACTAATCTCTCTGAGGCAGTACCCTGCATCAAGAACCACTAAATGTCAAAAAGTGAAAACAAATGAGAAAGCAAGGCGCTGACTTTACTGCCAGACAAAATTCTTCCCAAAATCAGGATCTTATCTAAACGTCATTATTGCAGATATGTTATTATATGTCCAAAATTCCCCAAAACCCACAAATATGGGTCGTTGATTCTCCATTATCATAAATATGTACTTGTGTAATTGTTTATCTTCGAAGAGACACGTTATGTTTCCATTATCATTTCACTAATCAAGTATGTATTATGGTTATTTAGTTGAGTGAAAGAAACATGGAAAAGGAAGCGACGGGAAAATTTTAACAATGCTCTAACATAGAACATTGATTATCAAGGTCGTCCCTTTCCTGACCTCCCGCCCTTGGGACCCATTTTCCAATTGAACCATCAAAATATAACTGTTTAACGTACCCTTCTCATCACCCAAAGAGTTGTATAACCCATGAACTCTCAGGCTACCATCAGCATCAGCTTGAGCAAGCATGGGAGTTTGACCCACCATATTGCCTTCAACGGGACTCCATTTGACATCAAAGATACCCACAGTCTTCACTCGATGACACAGCTCGAAGCGACCCACATCAGCATCTACATCGAAAAGCGAAATGCTACCTGAGCGACTCTGCTGTTCGCCTTCGTGCAGCGTGTAAGTAGCAGCCGCCAGGACCCGGTAATAGGACTCGTGCGGGCAGAACTCCACTGCATCTGCGTTTCCGTCTAGATAGCAATGCCCGACTTCCATAGCTATCGAGCGACCCCTTAACAATAAATGAAGTTTTTATTTACGCAGCTCTTGTGATGATGGTGTAGTATTGCTTCAAGATGGTTACGGCATTTAATCGAGCAGGTTGTAGACAACAAATAGAGTACCCCCACGCTGAACGTTGGTTTACAGGTATTTCACTCCTTTTCTGGGTACGACGATTGATGCGCGTGTGAGATTATGAGTTGAAGTCTGGAAGCAAAATCAACGTCAAAGAACGACAAAGATTGATTGTGTGCTTCCTTGGCAATGTCATTTTGCATAAGGAAACATCGACTTCGTAACTCCTGTAGCGTCAATAAAATGAGCTATACAAGATTTGGAATTTTAGATTATTAAATAAAAATACTTTTATTATTTATAAATATTACCACTTATACATTCATCTTTACCTAACCTTTTCTTTAATTCTTTTTATTAACTAATCTTGATATTTATGATAAATTTTAAACCATAAAATTTTGATAAATAATAATACCCTAAGGCCCCGTTTGGTTGACATGGATTATTGCATGAAAAAATAATTTTTTCCTAAAATTTAAATTATTACGTTTGATTCGTTTTTATGAGTAGTCATGAAAGTAAAAAATTTCCTAATTTAGAGAAAGCAGTGGAAAAAATTAAACTTTATTTAATTTTGTAATACTATATCGAGCTTTAAAAAATAAAGTTAAAATATTTTAACTATTAAAAATTTAACTTTTAATTTTTAATAAAAGTACTGTAACATCAAGTTTTTTGTTAATGTAGATGATGTGACAGGTTATATCATATTAGTATTTTTGTTACATGATTGCTACATAGTATATTTATGTCACGTATGAAATTTTTATTTAATAAATTAAAATATCAAATATCATATAATCTTTAATTTATTTCTAAATAAGTATTAGGGCGTTTAACATTTTTATTTTATTAAATAATAAAATTTATATAAAAGTCAACGTATCCAATACATAAGACTCTCTTCTTTGAAATGGTTTGGGGAGGGTTATAATGTTCGCAACTTTTTCATTGTATTTTTACAAAAAAAAAACTGTTTTTGTGACTTAAATTTGTGACTTTATGATCACAAATGAGCAACTAGTAAAGTTCACCCTCAATTAATAAAATTTATATATGACATAAATACAATATGTAACAGTCATATAACAAAAATACTAACTTAATATGGTTCATCACGTCATCCACATTAACGGAAAACTTAATATTGAATTACTTTTTATAAAAGTACAAATTAGAGTATTTTAACTTTTTTGAAAAAATTGAGTTAGTATTATAAAATTAAGTAAAATTTGAGATTATTTTAGTACTAATTCTAATTTAATTTAATTATCCTTTAATGGAGGTAACCTTATATATATATAAGGTTTACAATGAATCAATTTTATTCTTATTTTTAAACTAATTTTGATCAATACATCTTAATTACAGTTCTCACACTTAATTAAGGAGCTTTGATTTGTTTAGTCTTTACATTTTTATTTAGTAATTATAGTTTTACAAGTACAAATTGTCGTCTTCAGCATGCGAGCCATCAAAACATAATACGTTTAAATACCTTAGTTTTATGATTGTACGTCCTGTTCTTTTAATTATTAAAGGTAGTTTACCATTAAACTTTTTTTTGAGATTCTTGGTCCACATTCATATAACGTGCTTTACTTAGTTCCGTAGAGCTGGAAGTAATTAAGATTTCCTCAAAAGCGAGGCACTTATAGTTTATAAATTTGGAATATGAAAAAGATGAGTTGAATTAAGACTCTACAAGGAATGATGGATGACCTTTAATTTTATTAAGAAAGTACGAAAATATATTATCAAATAAAAATAATATTTATCCTTCCAAATAAATGTCAAAAGTAAAATTCAAATTCAACATGTGATTATTTTTTATTTTTAAATGATTAATTATAAAAAATCTCATACTTCGCTTAATTTTGTAATTATAACTCAAACTTAGCTCGACTTTTGATATATTTGTTAGCTTTACTAACATGGCTTCCTACATAAGACAGAAATCTTAAACACTTTTATACATGTCAAATTTAATTATGTTTAATTAAACTATGTCGTTTTGAAAATTCTTAAATCAAACTCTGTCATGCTAGATGATAACAAAACTCTATCATGCTAGTGTGGGACGTTAAAGAATTTTTTAACAAATTGAATGAAATCTCAATTTGCCACCCTAAGTCATCTTTCTTTCCATGCAAGAACTAACTGAATTAGGATTTTCAGTTCTAGTGATTTAGGTATCAAGTTTGATTTAGATAATTCAATCCCAAAATAACGTAGCTTAGTTAAAATTAATTAAGTCCAACCTATATAGGTTTTTAGGTTTTTGTCTTATGTGTCAAGCCACGTCAACAATATTAATGAAAATACTAATGTTGGGATACAATCAAAAAATTAAAATTTTAAACATTTAATTGTTGTTTTTTAAAGTTCAAGCTATAATTGCAAAATTAAGTAAAGTTTAAGATTTTTTTTGTAATTAACCTATTTTTAAAATTACACATTATGCTTGAAAACATATATAATAGACATGTAAAAGATTCTTATTTTTGTGACATTTTACACGATTAAAGTAAAGTTAAAATTAAGTTATTATTGGCCAAGGCAGATAACACAAGATATTGTTCTTGCGTTGACTATTCTTATAGTTAGATGAGAAATGAAAAGCTTTAAATTGAATAAACCCATCAAGTAGGATTGGCAAATCAAAAGCAACCAACACGGAAAAGAGTGGAGAGACATAAATAATGACACAAATCTTTTACATTATTTATTCAAAAAGTTAATCCCACCAGCACCGATTTAAGGTTTTATATCTACACATTTTTAAATGTGAATTATTTATGATACATCTATTAAATAAATTATTTGGTGATTAAGAAAATAAACACTAAAAAACACAAATTCAAAATAATTATTTAAAGCATTTTCATTTCAGTCCTAAAATTTACCAATTACAAATATTTTACGTAAGTGTCACGCTTAACGCCTTGAGTGAATCCTACCTTTATTTAGGAAACATTTGGTTCACAGAAACTAGCGAGAATAAGAATATGAATGAATATAGTAAAAAATGAAAATGAAGTATAAGCAACAATAAATTTCATCCGAAAGAATGAAATATTGCTAAAAATTGAAAATAAAAATATTATCCCTATTAATATTAAGTATAAATTTTTATTTCATACCGGCACCTTATTTTTCATTACTCTAAACAAGCACACCCTACTATTATATTAGCAACTCATTGAGTTAGTGGCATAAAAAGCTATTGGAACACGTGTTGATTTCAACGGCGATGGCTTGGTCAAACTCGTGATCATTTCCCAGTCAATGAATGGTGGCCATGTACTCGTTCACATTCTTTTCTCATTGCTCGTTTTTCAGTTCTTACTTCTCATTCTAATAATCAATTTACATTACAATATTGAACAGTTGTTGAATATATAAGATGCTATTTTTAAGTAATTTGAAGATGGTCAGGTTGGTTGTACTGGGCTCGAATTTAGACATAACAACCTCAAGGATCGATCGGTCTACTTTTCAAAGGTCAATCTCATACCTATTCCAAGCCCAGCCCACGCTTCACGACCCATCCGCAGATGGAAGACTCCCATGCAGACGTGAAAACTTAACCCTAATACATGCACCGTATATAAGGTATGACTTTGCCATAACGGAGGTATGCAATCACAACCCTACTTTTCTCTGATTACAACATACCTACCTTTACCAAAAACCTAACTTGAACGTCGGAGGAGTTTATCGAGAAACAACCTCCGATGTGCCTTCTTTGTTTTGCAAGAACTTCAACGCTAAAGCTCCCACGACAAGCCATCAATTTCATGGATCCAAACGGCAACGTTCAGTTCCGCCAGAATCGGGCAGAACCAGAAGAATACTATGATAATATAAACATAAAGAAAATCCAAATATTATTTGTGTTATGTTCATACACGACGTCGTATATTACATACATGATCTAAATATATGTTATTCATTTTCTGTTAGGAATGTAAAGAAGCATGAAATTAAAAAATATATATCTTAGTCTTTATTTTCTATATATAATAAACACTTTTTCATATACACTTGATATCTTATTATAAAGTAAATTTGATTCACATGCTTCTTAAATTGTGCCTCAGCCTCTGACCCCTTATGTAGCAGACTTTATATTTAGCTCCGGAATGAGAGCCGTCGCAATATGGGATATTTAAATGCCTAAATAGTATTATGATTGTACAACGTGTTGTTTTAATTATTAAAGGTAATCTAATCGCCATTAAAATTATTTGAGATTCTTGGTCTGGGTTCATATGAAGTGCTTTACTGAGTTCCATAGTGTTGTAAGTGCTGAAGATTTTCTCAAAAGTTAGGCATTCATAATTTAGACTTTTGGAATTCAAATGTGAATTGAACACACGCTTTCTTTATAACAAACAATGATGGATGAGCTTTATTTTTATTAGGAAAATTTGAAATATATACTGTAAAAAAAATATTTAATTCTATAATAAATGTAAAAAGTTAATTTCAAGTTCAAGTTTTATGTTTATTAAAATTAAATTTACATAAATATATAACATAATATCGATACAATCTAATTAAACTAAGGTGAGATTTTATTTTCCAATTAAAGTAAGTAGAGCAAGTACAAGTATTAGTAATATAGCAAAAATGTGTTCCTCGTCATTAATATATTTGCTCGTGATAATTGTGACCTTTCGGGAGAATTAATGACTGCATCTTTGATGCACTTGCTAATACGAGTACATTTGAAAATTTTTAATTGGCTAGTTATAAATAGCCTCACCCAGATTATGAAACAAAGGATTATACCGGACTTACCTACATCAAGACATTGACGATAATTCTCAAATATCGCAAAACATTGAGATGAAATGTAATAAAAAGAAAGATACAGGAAACGAGTTTGCCTACTTTTACCGGTCAAAACAAACCATTCGACAATCATTCAACCGGATAAACTATTATTCCTATGTTAGATTTATATTTATGAAAAAGTATAATTATTCTCCAAGAATAAAAGTTAGTAAATAATGAAAATGTATAATTGCTAGCATATGTCATAGTGTGTGTATCAAATAAATTGTTAGGTAACCATAAAATTAAATTTAAGTAACACTATAGTTTAATTAGTACTTAATACTTTATTTTCTAATTTTTTGTTCTCATTCTTTTTGCCATCCATTGACATTAAATAAATGAAAAGTATCCATAAAAAGAGTTCATCAAGCAAGTAGATGAAACGCGCGGAGAAAGAGCGTGGAAACAGTTAATCCGGAAAGAAGCAAACTAGGAGAGAGTGGGACCAATAATGTCTCAGAGCCCGTCATTGTTCGTACGCTAAAATCACACTCTACAACATCTCTGTCTCTGTTCATTAATTAATCCGAACCTCTCGCCTTAGTCAATATACAGTACAGTTTTTTTAAATTCTCTTGGAAATAGGGATTTTCTTGTAAATAAAAATTTACATTTTGTTAATAAACAAAACAATGAGAAAATTAATACTTAAAAAGAATTATTTAGTTTTTCATTTTTATTAACATAAATTAATTTTCAGCTTTTTACTATAAATATTTTTTAATTATGTATTTAAAATATTGTTATATTAATAAAATAAAATAAAATATTTTATTTAAAATCTAAAATTTAAATATTTAATTACAAATTAAAAATAAAGTTAATTTTTATTAGAATTTTGTAACTTATCATCTCCCAAAGTCAAATTATGCGTCACTAAGATCAGCTTGCACAAGTTACATGACCGTGAGAGGGTCGGTTGTGCGCTTTAGTTGCCACCCCACTCTTGTTTTCTGTACTATATATGTGTGCATGGTGTCTATGAAGTTTGATCTCCTGATATTCTTGGCGAATATTGATGGAGGATTTGTACGGCATGCAATCAAGTTGTAGTGCTCACGATTACTCCATGCATGAGCCAGATGATATGGTTGCTCCGTCGCCTTATAATCTTGAGTGTTTTACATCCCCTGTGCCGTCGTTTCCTGTGTTTGGATCATCGGAGCAGATGTTCTCCTGTTCTTCTGTATCCGATTCTGCCTCGCCGGTGGCGGAAATTCAGAAGAGTGGGATGTTGCAGGAAGAGGTTTCTAGTACCATTAGGACTAAAATTGCTTCCCATCCTCTTTACCCTAAGTTGCTTGAGGCTTATATTGATTGCCAGAAGGTAAATGTATGGCCAATATTGTTCTTTGGCTTTGAAAACCTGCAGCTTCCCAAATGGTTAAAAGATCAAACACACACACATATACACACAAAAGGACATATCAGAAGTTGCAGATCGAAGGATGCTTATGGTTTTCCCTAGCTGATAATTAGTATGTAGGAAAGTTCTTCTTTCATATGCCTTATATTCATACATATGTAGTTGCTTTCACAATGCTTTTTGTCCCGTTAAAGGGAATAACTTATGCTGTTTGAGCTGATTCTTGAGGCAGTCCTATTAATAATCGCCATGTGGATTGCTTAACTAGTTTCCCTGGACATTTGAAAGATAGGAGCATCATCAGTTGAGGATCGCTCATGATAAGTCCTTTTTCACATGTTCTTTCTTTTTGCAGGTGGGAGCACCACCGCAGATTGCCTCCCTGCTTGATGAAATCCGGCGAGAAAACGAACTTTCAAATAAGTTAAATGCCGATGCCTCTTGCTTGGGCGCAGATCCAGAGCTTGACGAGTTCATGGTCCCTTTTCTTTCTCTGATTACATTCTGTATATTTCTTGCGATGACTCAAACCCTAATAAAATGCACTTCTCATTCCACCTTTCTTTTTACCTCTTACTTCCTTAGAACCTTTCAGCTGCTTTGTTAAATCCCTTTTATTTGCCTTGTTAAAAATGTTTTTCTAGGTGGCAACTGCACTGTAATACCGTTAAGCCCCATTAATTAGCTCAGTTTCCTTGGATATTATGTTCGTTGAATAATTTGTAGGTTTTGTGAAGGTTTTATGCTCCAAATGACGTTTGCCCTTTATAAAATTTTCTTTCAGATTCATCATTCCTTCGATTTATACCATATGTTCTTTGTTTGTTCTCTGTAGGAAATTTACTGTCAGATTTTGGCCAAGTATAAATTGGATCTGTCAAGGCCTTTCAATGAAGCCACTACTTTTTTGAACGATATCGAAGCTCAATTGAACACCCTTTGCAAAGGTTCTTCCAGCAGCCACGTTTCAGGTCTCTCTCTTTGGTCTTCTCTTTCTCAAACTAGTTGCCAGTCTTGACTTTTCAATTGATTATTCAGTTCATTGATGTTTGCGCTCAAGATCTTCTGAAAATCCTACCCTTTAAATGTTCCGTCTGCGTGATAGCCGAGATTATATATGATACGATCACACAACACAAGATATCCACAACAACTCAACAATATGGGAAAGAAGATGGAAGCGCACGTTAGTTTAAACCTAGTTCAATGTTATTAAGACGAAATCACATGAAGAACAGTGGTTGGCTTTCATAGGACAGTTTCCAGGATCGGCTCTGGACAAAAACCTGTACCAGCGAGAACATTTATTCTGGTTCTGGCTAAGTCCCAGGTGTCAGAGGCCAGAAAAGACAAGAAGACCTTAAGGCTAGAATATAACTCCTCTCTTTCGTAAAACTGGTTCTCTGCGGTCTAAAAGGACATGACTAAATGCTTTATCAAGTTTACGTCTCCGGTCTGGGATTATCGTGCAGTGCCCTTACCTTTGTTAATTATTTCATGGGTCTGAATTCTGATTATTTATTTCCTTTAACCTAAGAATTTAAGTTCTCGGCCTTGAAGGATGATAAGTAAAGGCTAAAGTGAAGGTCAGAAGTTTGGATTTTCCGTGTTATAAAGGAGTGTTGCTGTTGCATGTTGTTTCTAGGCTTGAATTTCATGGGGAGTTGATAGTAGAAGGTGACAATCGGAGACTTGTTTATACTTGAGAGAGAAAGCCTTCCTTTGCATAATTAGTAAACTGAATAAATCCTGTGTTAACAGTTTCTCTTAGATCTTGCTTACTCTTAATGTTTCAAAGAAACTTTAGGTTATTTTTTATGGCTCATAGTAAGGTCCCTTTGTTCACTGGTGATTGTGATTAAAGATTAAACTTAGGATGGAGTATGGAGCATGAGTTGTCGTGCATGCCATGTTGGAGATTCAAAAATAAACGACTGTTCTTGAGAAAGTTCTTAGGATTGGATCAACCCTGGCATTCATCGGATAATAAAAGTCTGAGAACCATTCTCCTTCACATAAAGCACTTATTGGGAAGAGTTGCAGGCAGTTCCAAGTGTATAAAATAAACACTCAAAACTGAAAGCAAATCTCTTTTCTACTTAATCATCAATTCAATTAGGCTCCTGCCTGAATATCATAATCTACATGGGATATCATGGCAGACTGAAGTACGAAAGAGTTGAGTTTTTCTATTATAGCATCTGCATCTGCTTTTGCGCGGACAAAGAAAAGAAGAAAACATCTGCTCGTGTAAGTATGTACCCATCATCATCTTCTTCTTTTGTACGTGGATCAACTAGTTTTTTTCTTCTTCTTTTGGGGCTTAGACAATTCTAAAGCACTTGCCTTTTTAACTTGGTACAGATAGATTTTGTCGATAAAATTGTTATTTTAGCAGATATTTGTGTGGTCGTAAGCTATTTATGGAATAACTTCCATAAAAAAAGCTGCTTTTCTTGCAGACTTTGGAAATTATGCATTCTATTTAGGAAAAAAGAAACTTTAGATATGGATGGGTCGAAAATATATTTTTCAAGGCATGCGCAGAACTTACGTTAGCACATTAGATCAGAGCAGCTCCTTGCATCCATTTCACTCGGATTCCTACCTTTACAGGTTCTTGACGTTGTTATTCTTGCCTTCACCATGCTTTAGTTTCTCGTATGATATCTTTATCATGTAAATGGATGAGAAGAAAAAGAACTTGTTATCATAAACTTTCAAATGATGTTAGAAGGGATACTAGGTACTCCTGGTTAAAAGTAGCAAGCTACATTTATCTGTTACTAAATGCAATTTTTCTGAAGTTGGTGGACAATATACTTGTACTGGTTCTCTAGTCCTTTGAGTTGGTAATAACCTATGCAATAACCACTCTGCCAATCTCATGGATTAGATGTCACTTGTATTTGAGCTTAATGATTAATTTAACACGTACATTGACAGTTCATCTTAATTCGAGAAGATCTTTATGAAACTTCTCTTCTGAAAATATTAATTCTTATGGAACTTCTGCTTCAAACTCACTATTTTGACGGAAAGTGCGATGATACCATTTCATATTATGTGGTATGATCTATAGAACTGTGCACTAGTACACATGTAGTTGTTTAGATTTCATTGGATTTTGTCTCATTTTCCATCGTTGTTATTTCTAACCGTTGCAAGAGAAGACCTTGCAGTGTCGAAAAGCTGCATTCTCTTTATGCTGCTGTTCTTGTTTGAAGGATATCAGGGCCTGGCAGCGATAAAACATAGTATACAGTAGCTGAAATGTTGGGCTAGAAATGTAGCATAATAGGTGGTCTGTCTGACTAAAGTATGTGAAAGGCATTAGGATTTGAGCAAAGTTAGAAACTACAGTTTACACTACGATGCACTGTTCTCAAGTTCCTTAGGTTTATCAAGTCAATTTCGATTGAAATGCACAAAAAGAAGGGATTTTGGTTAGTGGGTTTTCGCCATTGAAGATGTTGGAGCCTTGGAGGTGTACAACTCTTGCTTCTATAAAAGCATCTGCAAGTTGGGATGTGGACAGCGCGTGCCTTGCGGGGTTACCTGTGTTCTCTCGAAATTCGTGCCATTTGCAGTGATTAATTAGGTTTTTTTTTAATACACGCCGTACTTTACAAAGACGTCAAAATCTTACACTCACTACTCCTGACGCCGACACGACACAACGAACCTCCGAATCTTTTTGTTTGTCTCTCATTTGTTTTTCCTTTCTACATCTCTCTTATCTCTCCTCCTTTAACTATGTTTGTTATGTCCCATCTTTCAGCATTGGAAATTATGTCCTGTGCTGTTATATCACATCTGCTGAGCTGACCAGGGAGGACATGGATTCTTGGCTTCATGTGTTCTCTGTGCCTCTGCCTCCCACTAATTATTCACTTTTCTTTTCCCACCTTTGTGAGGTGGCTGCTCCTGGTATTTTTGTTTTGTTTGCACCTGTTGTCAACCTTCTTTTGGCGATGCCAACTTGCCTTTCTCCTCAGCTCATCTTCTTTATACTAAGTTGGATTGTTCTACAAAATGATATCCCTTTACTTCTCAAATTTCATTCGACCCTTAAGATATGGATTAGTTAATTTTTCTTTACACCCAATTAAGTTGGAGTTAATGGAATTAGGTTTGCAATGGACACAAATTGATTAAATTGGCTTCTATCTAGATTGAAAAATTATATCATTAAGCTCTAATCCTTAGAGATAGCGACAAAATTCAAGTATAATATGTATTATATCCTCACCCTTTGGATTTGGAGTTTTGCTTTAAAATGCTTAATGAATTGTTTTAGGCTATCTTACTTTTAAGTGCTTCACAAGCTATCAACATTCTCTTACCAGATGAAACTCTTGATTGGTCTGACGAAGGTACAACCGGCGGGGTTCGGGATTCTCTCCATGCAAAGGGAGAGAGAGAGCTAAGAGAAAAATTGCTACACAAGTACAGTGGCTACATTAGTACATTAAAGCAGGAGTTCTCAAAGAAGAAGAAGAATGGCAAGTTGCCAAAGGAAGCTAGACAGCTTCTGCTTAACTGGTGGAACATTCACTACAAGTGGCCTTATCCCACGGTTAATTGAATATACTTAGATTTCGTTGTCAGGTTTTAATTATTTGGAGTAGCATTTATGATTGTTGATTTGTAACAGGAAGCTGACAAGCTCGCACTGGCAGATGTAACTGGGCTAGACCAGAAGCAGATCAACAACTGGTTCATAAACCAAAGGAAGCGTCACTGGAAGCCATCTGAGAACACGCAGCTTCCTGCTATGGACAACCCTTACTGGCCTTCTTTCATGAATGACTGATTTCGCTTGCTTTTGTAAAGACTAATTGTACATGGTCTCTTTATTTCCTGATGAGAATAATGAAAAACTTTAATTTCTCTCCTTGTATTAGTAGCATTATGGTTGTTCTTTGGTAGCATGGAATAGCGTAATTGATTACTCAACTTCCTTAAAGCAACCTAAACCATCCTGACATTGCTGTAGGAATAGTGCAAGATAAGATCTAAGAATTACAGGTTATTGTAAAAATTGTAGACAGAAGGCAAGATTTGGAGTAATTTGTTAAAATGTAAAAGAATGTAAAATTGTAAAAATTTTCTTCTCCCGATTCTTGCAAAATAAAGAGCCTGTCTATTGAAATTAGTGTTGTTGTCACAATTCATGCCCCTTAATTTGGTTAATTCTTTACGTGCAGGATCAGTGTTAATGTTATATTTTAACCTACCAAGGAGGCAAAAATTGAATATTTCTTGCACTTTAAAACATTGGCGTAATTGAGGGATTAGGAACTTGTCAACATGATAAGTAAAATTTTATGGAAACTATGAACAAAATGCATAGAAGTGTTTTGATTTTTGAAGTTCTATTGTTTACATCACCTGAACATGGAGGAAGTGTCTAATCTTCTCATGTGATGATCTTCTTATCAGCTCGGATCAGACAAGGAACACCGATTTTACAGAAATATAAGGTCTAATCAGCTCAAATCAGACTAGGAAAGTCAATTCTACATAAATATAAGGTTTCGCAACTGCAGGAAGGCTATTCATGGAACCATTCAAAAGCAAGGTAGACATAACTATGGCGGCCACTCTTATTACGGTGAAACTATAATGTCGAAGTTGTTGGGAAGTAAAATACAAAAGCTATAACACAAGAAGGAAATAAAGGCTTGAAGCAACTTTTTAATGACAAGACAAATGGTGAATACCATTACAGAAAATGACAAAACAAGTGCCTAAATTTTTGGGCGTATAGCTGAATAGAATACACAAAAAGACAGCAATTAAAACATGACAATGGGTAAAACATGTTCCACTAATATTGCCACTTTCAATAGAAAATACTTGACCAAAACACGTGCTAATTAAATCAGTTTATTAATAAATTCACTAAAAAAAAAAATACTTGCTGAAAAATATAACTTCAAAGTAGAAATAGAATGTTAAAAATATTTGAAGTACGGTTCAATACTTTCCTTTGCTCCAAAATGTATAACTCCCATCTTCAGCCTAAAGTACCCATGCCTGGTACTTGACAATGATTTTGTAAAAATATCCACAACTTGCTCATTTATGAAACAAAACTTTATTGTAATCGTTCTTTCAAATACCATATTTCGAATAAAATGATAGTGGATATTTGTATGCTTGGTTCTACTATAATAAGTTGGATTCTTGTTATAGTACCCGTTGTCTTATTGTTACAAAATATTTGAGTTGTGCCTTCTTGACCATGACCAATACAAATTTTTGTTGGGAAACAAAATTTCATTAGCACATTTGTCACTTCAAGCTTAAGAAAATAATTTTGTAAACCCAAATCCAACGTCTCAAATTTTTTCATCATACAACAACAATAAGACCTAGTGAGAGTTCCATTGAAACGTGGAGTCTAGAGATGTTCAATAGTACGTAACCTTACCCCGCCTTATTAAGAGACTGTTTCACAACACTCTATATACATATATCATGTTATCAACATAAAGATATATCACCAAAAAATTAGTTTTACCTTGCTTTTTCACAAAAAGAATTGGTTCAATTTTGCTCCTTTGAAATCCACTTTTCAAGAAATATGAATCAATTTTACTATACCAAGCACGCGAGACTTGCTTAAGGCAATAGAAAGCCTTCTTTAACTTGTAAACTTTGCCACTGGAAAAACTTTCAGGCTGAGCAATAAACACATTTTTTCTAACTTGCCATTCAAAAAAGCAAATTTAATATCAAACTAGTAAAATGGTCATCTAATTGTGCAACTAAAGCTAGAAAAATTCTCATTATTTCAAAGCGAGCTGCTAATGAAAATATTTCATCAAAGTTGACACCTTGCTATTGTGAGTACCCCTTGTCAACCAAACAAGCTTTATATTTCTAAATTGTTACATCAACATGATACTTTGTATGGTACACCCATTTAAGTTAAATAATTTTTTTTCCTTTCGAAAGATCGACCAAATCCCAAATTTGATTGTGTATAACTATCATCTCTTCATTCATGGCCTTTTGCAACACCCTCATAATAAAGCGGGGTCAGAAGCATATAAGGAAAAATTGCATTAGGCATATAAATCAAGTAGAGATATAAATTTTCATGGAGGTGTTTTAAAACTTGAGCTTTTTGGAGATAATGAATTACTACTGCCAGAAGCTCAAGAATTGCTATCACAACCAAGATTAACATTTGGACTTGTTGGTTCAAAAGGTCTAGTTGTTGGAGTAATTGTTGCATCTTTTAAAGCTTAAGGAGTTATTAATGGAGTTGTGTTACTATTGCACCAAGTCCATTGTTCTTCATTGAACATAACATCCCTACTTGCAATAACCTTGCCACTTACTCGATTGTGTAGTCTATACGCTTTGCATTGAGGACAATATCCAATAAAATTATATTTTTCTAATTTTTTTCAAGGTTGTGGCAACAAGAGAAGTAATCAAAGCAAAGGCTATACAACTAAAAACTTTCAAGTGACTTACCTGTAGTTTTTACCTTTGCAAGTTTCGTATGGAACCTCATTCAAAACGATCTTTATAGGGGAGATATTAAGAAGATATTTTGTGTAATATCCTGTTACCCGTGTTAAGGCGAGAATAGTGAATTATGAGAAATTAGAAAATACATATCATTCTTTGCTTATTATTTCACATACATGAAAATTTTTATTATTGCACACGAATATGATTGTATATGCATTCATTGATATTGTTTAGGTATAATTGATTTATAAATGTGATTATATTGAGAGTTGTGGTTTAGATGTGTTAAAAAAATTGATTTGGTGTTGCTACTTGTGTTTTGGAAATTTTGGTAAATTTTAGAAATTTCGAAAATTTGGGGTACATTTGGATTAGGACAAATGCTAAGGAGTAGGATAAATTGATGCAAGAAAATTTTGAATGATTTAGCCTATAATTGAGTGACATTTGGCATAGTTAAATTGGTGACAAATGGACTAGTAATGAATTGAC
>JANIPM010000007.1:51502108-51514580 GCA_027478405.1 Erythroxylum cassinoides
TAATAAAATATTTATTTTTTTACAAAATAAAAATTAAAACATCACAATAAAAGTTTAACTAAGTAACTAATTAAAAAAACTTTGAAATAAGCACTAAACATTAAAAGTTGCTATAAAACAGGGTAGCATCAGGTCACCAATTTCAATTTCAATTTCTAATATCATGCAGGCAGAATTGGGACCAGGTCTATCTTAGAGGTATTTAGTCTCTGTCTTAATTTTCATCTAATTGGAATCAGCCAATTTAGAGGTCTGTAGGCCGAGTTATGGTCAAAACAATGAAATTGGTTCAAGTGGACCTAAGACAAAATTTTACTAAACTTTACTCTTTTGTTAGCCAATTCCATACAAAGTAACACCAAGACACCATTTTAGCAACCATTCTATGTCCAAATTAATCTTTGTACACATTTAATCATGCACAAACAGAAATTAAGCTAAGTATAGTCCCAAATCTTGAAATTGGCCAACTGGCTCTTCTAGTACTTTTTCTTCTTTTTCCTTTTAGCTTTACTTGATTCACCAACTAGAAATACCATAAATACGTATCTCAATCCCAATTCCAACCTTATAATTCCAGCTCTTCATGAGCAAAGTAAGAAAAGTTAAAGATGAGGAGAAAAACCACTAACTTTTACCTTGATTTCTACTTAGAATCGGCTTGATTCCTTATATATGCAAAATGATGTGAATAAGAAGAGGAATTGAGGCGAGGAAAATCTAGAATTAAAACCCCAATATGCACCATCTCTCTCTCCCCTCTCTTATATACCCATTTCATGCAATTTATAGAATTACACATGCTTCAATCCTATTGAATCATGTGTTGACTTTAGGTAAACTTCACATTTGATTCTTCTTCCTCCTTTAGTTCCTACATTGGCATATAATATCATCAATTGGTTTCATCCTAATCCATATTTCATAATTATACATGTTCATGCTGAAATGAACAAATTACCAATTTATCCTTTTTTAAATTGATTACCGTTATGTCCCTTACTATGCTTAGATGTATTTAATTCTTTATGTTCACTTCTTAATATACTCTAAACAAGCTATGATGTTTTTAGGGTATATGTTGAGGCCTTGCATATTGTATTTAGAGTGGTATAATGACTTTGGAGACATTATTGCAGATTACAAGATACAAACTCCCATGGGCCAAAATCATTATTTACAGAAATTATTGCTTCAATATCTGATGTGAAGTTTACAAATGATGGACAGCACATCTTGAGTCGTGATTACATGAATCTGAAGGTCTTTAACCCTGATCAAATCATATTTGCCCCCAAGCCCTACTTTGTTTGTATACTTCTGTGAATCTTGATCAGTTATTATTGCATTCCAAATTAGATAGCATATATAATGTCTTGAACAAGGTGATGCTTTCATATCTTGCTTTAGCTATGGGACACACGTGTGGATTTTTCACCAGTTGCAGTATTCAAGATTCATGAGCACCTGCGCCCTAAGGTAAGAGCACGTATTTATTGCTTTACCCTTCAGAAAGGTATTTTCTTACAAATGTATTTATGATGAAAGATGAAATTTATTTTACTTTTATTTGATGTTTCTCCAGTTTTTGTCTCGGTAGATCAAACAATAAACTCTTAATAGTTTCCATTGTTGCATCTACCTTTCTTATCAGCTGCATCTTCTAAATCCAAGTAAAACTGATATTTCATTGGTTATCAGGGCTCATCATGAAGTCTAGCTCCTTATTTCCATTTTATATACTGGTTTTTCGATTTTGAGCCTAATTTTGTGATTGGACCCTCTTCAATACCATTTATGTTCAAATCTATTTAAATGGTAGATTTTACTCATAGTCGACCTTAGCTCAGTGGCTAGAGCAGAGGACTGGTCCTCTAGGTCGCTGGTTCGATTCCGGCAGGTCGAAGGATGAGTTTCTTGGCCTATGTCATTCCTTCCATGTCCTTTTGTCATCATCTTAAGATCCCAACAATTTTACACGATGATGACCTTTAAGCTACAGTGAATTTGTTTGGAACTCTAATACAATTCTATGTCCTGGACACAATAATAAAGTTGTTGAGCCTATGAACAGTATCCTTTATAGGAGTTCATCTGGTGTGCTGACAAAATTATATAGGGTATGGGAGTGGTTGGGATAAACAAATGTTTAGTTTATGTAGTATAATATATCAGAATCTTAACTTTGTAAGTACATTCTATTTAACAGAAAGTGAACGAGTTTTCCAGTATACGTATTCTTATGCAATAAATAGAGTTCACTAAAAAAATTGTCTTAATCTCTCCAAAGGTATTGGATAGGCTACCCCTTGGGAACATATGGGATGGTTCTGCAGTCTGTGGTACAGCTTCCATGCCTTCTTTCCCATTTTTGTAGTAATCTATTCCACCCTATAGTGTCAAATGCACCAAAAGCAATGTAATGTAACGGGGCTTGTCCTGTTTATAATCTGCAGAATTAGGTAATTGAGCCAAAGTATGATGTTTTCCTGGAAACTGATCGAGTTGCAGGCCTTCTCCACTCAGGCATATAATCTGGCAGTATGTCCAAGAGTTTCTTCTTCCTATTTATGTTAGATTACAATATGAGCTTCTTTAGGGTTAGAGAGAACCCAGAGATCTCTAGAGGACCCTGGTTTTGTTTGTAGAAAAATTCAGCATGCTTTTCCTTCATGATTGCAGAAGAATTAATAGTGTATCACTAGCTCTGAAACTAGGACAATAACTAGACATGAAAAATAACCAACATATGTAACTGCAAATAACCTCTCAACCCCACTTCTATAATAATGACTAATAATAATTCTACTAATTCTACTAATAATCTAAGACCTATGAGAATTTTTTTTTAGAAAGCATGGGCCATATATGACATGTGAAGAAAGTAGCTTGTTGGTATATTCTACTAGAAGCCAAGTGCCAATGATTAGTTCTCTATCTTAGAATAGCTAATGAAGCCAACTTTTCAAGAAAAGAACGTGCATGTTGAAAGAGGGATTATTTCAAATGATTGGAAGAAGTAGGTGACCAAGCAACTGGTATTTGTTGACTACGCTCCTCAAGTTTGAACTAAATAACTATAAGTTGACGACTACTGAAATAACACATTCATGAACAAAAGTTCGTGTCTTATGAATTCTTATTGTAGCAATCCATCAACTTGTGCTAATGAAACAGTTTTTGGTTTTTATGTTTGAGCTGAAGACTTATATGTCATTTGATTCTACCTTATGGTTAACAACATGCTCTATGTTCTGCAGTTATGCGATTTGTATAATAATGATTCCGTATTGGATAAATTTGGTTGCTGTGTCAGTGGAGATGGACTTAACTTTGCAACTGGTTCTTACAGGTTTTTCCGTTGACCTCAAACAAGAGTAGCATGTTATACTTTGTTGTGAGTTGGGATTTTATATTTCTAGTAAATAATCTTCCCTGATTTGCTTTTAGCAATCTTTTACGTATATTCTCACATGGAGGAAGCGAAGAAGGGATTACAATTGAAGCCAGCAAAAACCCGAATAGGTTGATTCTCTTAACTTATTTCTTCAAATAATGCATCTGGTTTGAACCAAGGGAAAGTTGTGTGTTTAGCTGATTGTGAAGTGTTATAGTTATTCAACAGGCAATACTACAAACTTTATTGTTGATATAGATCAAAGAGATGTGTTACTTTGCCAATATGCAACATGACAGTAGACTCACTTGGTTTGCATATTTGTATGAGCAAATTTTATGACATCAGCATACAAAAACTTATGTTATAACTAGGTCACAGGATTTGGGAAGTTACGTTTCTTCGGGCCCAGTAGGATCTATCAAGATTCTGTATTTTTGGTACAATATCGAGATGAAAATGTTTCTTTAGCCAATTATTCTGTTTGGTTGACTTTGGTCAGTTAAAGATGGTGAGTCAATAAATACATAAGGCATGATTTTATTAAAATGTTCCCTGATTTTAGACTTACTGTGAACATCCACCAATAATTAGACAACGTGATCTAGTAGGGTTTAGCAAATTCATGGAGACTATTACGCAGTCCAACAAATAATGAAATCATATTTTGATAAAAAGCATTGGAGCTATCTGAATTTGGAGGTATTTGTTAAATTGGCCAGCAGATTTAAATTTATAGTAATTGATCATGTTTGTCATTGTGTAACCTTGTAAGTTCTTCGTAATGGTCACAGATTGTGATGGTGATGCCTTTTTTGTTACATATCAAAACAGGAAGTCTCTTCTTCATTCTGCTTCAAGGTCGAGGAGGTTGTCCTTGAGCAACTTAACCCGTGGATTCCATCTGCAAGGTTAATATCTCAAATGATGTTTATTATGGGTATATAAATTTTGCAACTGGGGTTCATATTCACTATGATATCTTTAGCTGACCGTACAGCACATCAAAATTCAACTTCAGGCAGCAATGAGTTCTCCTGCGACCTAACCTCCAAGCTACTTCATTTGGCATGGCATCCAGCGACCAACTTAATCGCCTGTGCTTCTGGTAGTAGCTTGTGGATGTATTATAAGTAACGTTGCGGATGGAAAATTTTCAGTAACTAGCAGAAGTTTATTTATAGAGGAAAGTAAGTATTAATAAGATAGTGGAAGTGAATAGGTGCTGGCATAAACAAATCAGAAGGCAACTCCCTCCGCCTTCAATGTTTATAGGTTGAGTCAAATATAGGAGTAGTAACGTAAGATTTGACTTATAATAGATGTTTCGTTGGTTTCAGATAAGACATCAATTCTTTTTGCATTTTTGTTTGTAACATACTTAGATTATTAGAAGAAGAGGCAATGAAAATATTATTCTCAGTTACACGATGTGCAAACTTTGACGTCTTGTCTTCTGTTTTTGAAGTACGTTAAGACTATGCTAAATATCTCTAGATGAAGGGTAAGTTAGTTTTGAAGTATGTACTTTGCTCTGTTTCAAAAGTTGTAGTTAAGCTTTAGTTCCAAATGTTTGGATCTAGAAAACTGTACCAAATTCTCAGATCATGAGGATTTTGAATTCCACAATTTGAACCATATGTTCAAATCTTCTTAAAATTTCTGAAAACTGTAAATAAAAGAGTACAAACATAATGTAAAAACAAACAAGAGAAAGGCCTTTCACATAAACCCTATGTTTCTTTTTAGGTACATATCTTTAGTCCTTCTCATTAGCTTACCATATTCTATAAGCGTTGGATTAAATATATTGAGATTCTTTGTGGTTCAATTTTTTATAGTTCTTTTCAAGGTTGTCACTCACTTTATTATCATGACAATATTATTAAGTTATGACACAACCTCTTTATTGTATCCTATTTAGTTTCTTTTTTTTTATAAAAAAAGACGTAATATTAAAATTTATTATGATATTGTTTTATAATTATTAATAAATAAAAAATTAAAAATATGATCAAAAGAGATGAGAGTGGTTAAACAATACTAAGTGAGGGTAAGTGAGTGATCATTTTCAAAATATGAAAATTGAAATGAAAAAAAGGTAAACCTACAAAGATATAATGTACTCAAAGTAATCACTCTGTGTTGGGATGACAATTTGTTGGGTCTATCTATATTTTTTGTGGTCTAAACTTGAACCAATTAGACTTGAGCCAAGAGTAAAATGATGTTATTTTTTCAAACTAGCTTAACTTGTTTGAGTTCAGTTCATTCAATTATGGTCAAATCAAATTTGATCCATTGACTTAGAGTTGAATCGAACTCATTTTACGAATCTTAACTATGTGTTTAAAAGTATATATAACAATGCTACTTATAGAAAATGCAAAGCATAAAACTAAGAACTAAATAATGTTTAAACCTTAATGATAACATACGATTTCCTAGTTTTTATCATTGACAATTTGCAAAATCAATATGATTTCAAACACACCAAGGTAGAGATCTTACTTCCAATTCCTATTCTTAATACTTTCCCTTAAGCTAGCTTGAATATATCTTCTATGATCAACTTATTGATTATGTAGTCAAGCTATTTCTTATGTAGACCTTTTGTGAGAATATCAATTACTTGTTCAACATTAGGTATATAAACCATATATATCAATCCCTTCTCAAGTTTTTGTTTGATAAAGCACTTGTCAACTTTCCCATGTTTAGTTCTATCATGAAATACAAGATAACGAGCTACCTTGTTGTCACATTACACTTTCATTGGTGATATACTTTTAAGTTTTAAATATTCAAATATTTTCTTAATCCATGTAGCTTTTCTCAAATTTTGTGAGTCAAATATCTAAATTTTACTTTAACATCACATCTAGCTACTACATCTTGTTTTATAGTCCTCTAAGTCATCAAATTTCCTTTAATAAAGACATAATAACCTGAAGTAGCTTTCAATTCATGATGCCTCCAACTCAATTTGCATACGTATATATTACTATTTAAAGATGTCCTTGTTTCTAAATAAGAGATCTTCACTGTGAGTTTCCTTTAAATACCTTATTTTCATGTATGCTACTTTGAACTATTCTTTTTCTAGTAAATGCATGAATTGACTAACTTTATAGTCAAATGTTATGTTTGGACATGTATGAGATAAGTAGATCAACTTTCTAACCATCTTTTGAAATTATCCTTATTTATCACATCTTTTTTTGTATGTTGAAGGTTCATATTAGGCTCAATTGGTGTTTCAACAACTTTGCATCCTAGCAGACCTGTTTCATAAAGCATGTCAAGTGTAACTTGCATTAAGTGACAAATATACCCTCCTTGGATCTAATAAACTCCATTTTAATAAAATATTATTTTAGTATTTCGAGATATTTTCTCTCTAAATATGTGACAAGAGTTTCTTTAAACCTTTTAATTTTGTGTTTTATCAATTGCTAAGTTAAAATCATCTATATAAATAATTAAGGTAGCTATTTTTCCTTCTTTTAAGTGTTTATAGAACATCATATGATCTGTTTGACTTTGACTGTATCCATATTTTTTAGAACATCTCCAAAGCATTCAACCATGCATTTGAGAATTGTTTCAAACCAAACAAAGATTTTTTTAACTTACAAACTTTATCAATAGTAAACTCCTTCTCGAATCTTAGGGTAAACTCATATAACTATCTATCAATGCAAGAAAGACATTTTTTAAAACATCTAATTGGTACAAAGACCAATTGTAATTCAATACTAAAAATAGTAAAAATTGAATTGAGATCATCTTGGCTACTGAAGCAAAAGTCACCAAGTAGTTAATACCAAATGTTTATATAAATCGTTTTGCTAGGAGTTTCGACTTATACCTTTTCACATTACCATATTCTTTATAGTTTATTGTAAATAATCACTTACATTATATAATCTTATTGTCCTCAAGTAAAATTGTTACTTTTTAAGTGCCATTCTTTTCCTAAGTATTTATCTCTTTCATTACTGTTATTTCCCAATTTACATAATCTAAAGCTTTCTTAATAGTTCTAAGAGCAAACATGTCAACTATCTTTTAAGTAAATGCTCTTTAAGTATTTACCAGTGTATCATGGGATAAATATTTAGCAGTATGATATTGGGTACATTTTAAATTTCTTTTCTAAGGGATATAGGAAAATCACAATAGGTGTATTCATCATTTAGTGTAGGAGCTGGTGATTGAGTAGTGATAGATTAAATAATAAGATTAGAATTACTTGCATTATTTACCTTTTTTCAAAGATTTTTGTTAACTTTATGGAAACATGCGTTACTAGTCTGTACTCTTTTTTGATTATTTCTTCAAGTATAATAAAACTAGTTCAGGCACAGAAATAACTTGTTTCACTTTAGTATCTCTCCTTGCTAACAAGTCATCTATTTTTGAAAAAGTTCGACTTAAACTTCCTATATCCTTTATGTTTTTAACTGATGATTATGCATCTGCTAAAAAAATGGAATGAGAAGCGAGAATAGGATTTTATAAAGGAAGTAAAATTGTCTTCCTTTATTTTATTCTCCCCTTTAAGAGCAATTTTTGAAAAGTATGATTGTTTTATTTTTGAGAGTTGAATAATTAAAACGATGAAAAAGCTATACAATAAGTTAAGATAGGTAAGGCTAGCTATATACAAGATAAGGAATAAAATGGTAAGCAAAATAGGATTGAGTTATCATCACAATTTGAACAAAATTACAAGCAAGATAAGAGCATTTCTACACTTAAATTAGCCCCCACATATTCTTGATAGATAGGGAAAAGTTAATAGGCTTTAAGTGGCACCAGATCAGCTCTTTAATATGTTATAGAGTGTTGGTTTTGAATTGCTACAAGCTGCTTTATGTCTGTCTATATTTCTTGGAGTTTTTTTTCTCTCCATACTTCATATATGAAGGTACAAAATGCCAATTTAAGCAACTTTGTGCCTTGCTTTGGAAGAGAGGTCTCAATGATCAAACAGAATAGCCTATCCCAGTTTGTTTTAATTGTGTGGAAATTGAAAGAGCTCTTGAGGTAATTCTAGGTTTCCAGTATGTAAGTACATCTAAAAAATTGGTGATTCCTTATTTCCATCTCTTAGTGACAGAGGTGTTAAAGAGGATTTTGGGAAGATTTATTTTTGTCCATGGTGTTTAGTTTGTTTTTCAAGGCTAGCCAAAAGATTATATGCTTTTAAAACCAAACTAAGCTAAACCAAGGCACCTTGGGAAGTTGTTGAGCAAATAGACCATATGCAGATTTGTTGCTGTAGGATCTTAAAGAACTATTAACCCAAATCAATCTATGAACTTTACTAGTAATTATTTTTCAAAAGAAAACTTTACTAGGATTTGGCCTGCAAGTTAGGAGAATGTCTTTGAATCTGCTGGTTCCTCTAATTATAAGGGACCAATTATTGTCTTTGATCATATTAGTCTCCTTAGCACAAGGTTTATCATATGCCTAAGTTGGAAGATGCTAGGAATAAGGAATAGGGGCCCTAGGAGCTATAGTTGTCGTACCATATATTTATATATTCCCCATTGCCAATAACAGATTTGAATGCTATGAATATCTAGGCCTTTTCCTAAGAATTTTAGTTAGTATCGAGGAGAGATTCTGGCTATATTTGAGCTCCCAAGTTTTGGTGTTCTTCAGGTGATATGAGTGCATCCAAACAATCCATAAATTTTCTTTGTTAGTGAGCAATTTCCAAACCCTTTTTGTTAATATTACCTTGCTAGTTGCTTAAAGGATTTGATACCTAGTCCACCTTGTTCTAGAGGTTTACATAGATCATTATAGGCAACTTTAGCTCCTACATATTTATAAGAATCATCATCCAGTGGAAAATTCCTCATGAATCTTTCAATGTCTTTAATGATCTTCTCAGGAAGGATAAGATGATTTAGCTAGTAAGAATGAAAGTTGGAGATGAAATAGTTGATTAATTAGATCCTACCCACATAAGATAAGCTTTTGTTACACCAGCTACCAATTCTCCCTTTAATCATATCAAATAATTTAATGCAATCCTTGTAAGTTGGTATGTGGTTTATGATTGAGATCCCCAGTTATGTGATTGGTAATTGCGTCACTTTAAAACCTATCATACTTATAATGTGCTCCTGTTTGGCTATTGCATCCCTGGATAAGATTATGGATCTCTTTTGAGGATTCAAATCATTACTTGAGAGTGTAGTAAACTATTAACAGACTAAAGTAAGGTGTTAATGTAATATATATCAGCTTTATAAAACATGGGAAGAGCATTAGCAAAAGCTAACTTAAAAAGTTTAAGTTTAGCATATTTTTAAGGAATTTAAAACTTTATTTGGCCCTAATATTATGGGTAGTGATTTTGTCAACACTTATATGCATGTTGAGAAGAGGTAGGGGGATAAGAGATCCCCTTGCCTAATTCCTTGCTCCCCCTAAACCACTGAGTCTATTCACCATTAACTAGTATAGTGTAGGAAGCAGTTTTGACAAATTGCATAACAAAATGTATGAATTGATGTGGCATACCAAAGTCTTGGAGTTAGTGAAGTGAATCACACGTTAGTATATGATAGACAAAGTGCACAAGAAGGGGAGGTTGAATTGTGTATTCGAATTTTTAATACAATCTCTTTTTTTAAAAACAAATTGCTTTCTCAAAACGATTGACAAACAATATTATGAAGTATTTATATCAGCAATAGAAACAAGAGTTAAAAGTTAAGAGTTAAGAGTGAGAATCGATACATCAATTTTATACTGGTTCACCCCAAACCGTGGGCTACGTCTAGTCCTCAGAATCCCTTATGAGATTTCACTATACTTCACAAAAGTACAAGTATTCTTTTCACCGAGCCTCTTCAGGTCTCTTACAACAAGTATTCTTTTCTCACTTAGCCTTTTCAGGCTCTCAGCTTTTCTTCTTTCTTATAGAAAGATATTGCGAGCTTTGTCATAGAAAATATAGCTCTGGTGTTTTTGCACAAATATAGTATTTAGCTTTTGAATATCAGTAACAAAATCACTAACTTTTTTAGTCTTCGACTTCGACTCATATGTATAATCTTTGTCTTCAAATGCTTCTTGATAACTGCTTCTTTCTTCTTGATTCTTGATATTTAAAGAAACGGTTATTCAATTGAGTTCTGTAACTAATTCAAACTGATTTGTTTCTTTGTCTTCGATTCTTTCGTCCCATTTTCGACTTCGCTTCGTCTCATTTTTCTTCAGCTTCATCATTATTTGGTTTTCATCAAAATTAATCGTAAAGTCATTTTGACTTAACAATCTCCCCATTTTTGATGATAACAAATAATCATAGAAAATGTGTTTTATCTCCCATCATCTGTTCTGTTCTCCTTTTCTTTTCTTCTTCTTCCCCTATCTTTGTCATTTCTTCTTCTTCTTCTCCTTTCTCACCCTATTTGTTATTGATCAAAAAGATCATGATCATAGATGCTTCATAACTTCAGAAAACATTGTTCTCATCTTAATGCGAAGTGACTTGATATCTTGTCGAATATCCGCTACTTCTCTATGCAAGTAAGCCACAGAAGCACACAGATAATCAACTTTCTCTTTAATATATTCATTAGGCTTCTGTTGTACACTTCAACACCAACAGTCGTAGTATATGCATCTGAAGATATAACATCTGGTTCAATTATTGTAATGGTAGGAGGTTAAACAGATAGGTTAGGTTCTGGAAGATCAAGATCATCAGGGTCAGTTAGTCTTGGAACTTGTCTTCCCAATAGGTGTAGAACATCACCATATGAAGACACAGTTGATAAAGGTCTAATGTGCGTAATGAGATACACAAGGGACTCTACTGAGTAGCTTCGATCTCCAACCTTAATGGATCTGTACGGCCCTTCTGAAAGTCTTCCACCTACTTGAAAAAAATCTTCAGTGGTTTGTTGACCACAATTACTTCCTGACGTCATCGAAATGAAGTGGGAAACATAAGTTCTAGTCTGCTGGACCGCATGGCATGCTTCATCAATGTTTCTCACTTCAGCTTCAATCTGTTCATTTGTCAGATCATTTATCCTTTCAGGATACATTTTCTTCTTCCCTTTATCCTCATTGTGAACAATGAAAGGTCGAGGTTGAATATCAGGCACAACCTTGATCACAGTTTTCCTTATGATTAGAAAAATAGTGTACTTCTGTTTTGTCATCTGTGTGGGGTATGGTCTGGTTCCTTCATCCTTCAGAACATTGTACATACTTTTCTCGTCCTCACTCAACAGATGCATGGTACTACTATTTACCAGTATAGGTTGAAATTGTACTTTGACTGACCTTTTTGGGATTTTTCTGAATATTATTGAACTACTACTCCTGACAGGTTGAATTTTTTCAAAAATCTTGACTATCAAGTCTTCTTTACTTATCAATTGAGAAGTGTTGACCTGTGCTGGACTGCGTTCCACTATCTTCTTCTTCTTCTAAACAGCAGTAGGAGTGCTCTTCTCAGTACTGATTTTCTCCTTTTTATTCTCCTTAATCAGTCTGGAAATCTGCCGAGGTTGAGGTTTTACTTTCTCAAACTCCAATTTCTTCCTTATTTCAGTGACTTTAGCCAATTTTGGTGATTCTTTATTGGGCTTGGGTCCCGGAACCCTATTCCCGAGGCAGCCCCTTGGGCTGTGCCCGAGACGGGCGACCCAAAACGTCAGACCCGATCCCAACATCCACACAAAAGTCGTTTCGCACATGCATCCATACATAAATATCATACTTACACAATCATTTGAATTAAACACTCCAAAACCCGGGGCTACATGCCATAACAATCCAGAATGAAATTCAACATGTATTCTCGGTCATACATAATACAAATAAGTCGAAATCCAAAATACAAGAAGTATGCTTCATGATGTCATGCTCAGCGGGCCAACTAAAAATACTAACTTAATGAAATGATCTTTAACTACTACGGAGTTCTTCGATGCCTGGCAAGAATCAACTGAAGTCCTGAGTTGCACCTGAGGAGGGAGAAATAATGGGTTGAGCTACACAGCTCAGTGGCTAATATAAGTATAGCCATCG
>JANIPM010000007.1:51534289-51544593 GCA_027478405.1 Erythroxylum cassinoides
CATTAATTGTTTAATTAGCATGTTTCACCCCACGCATACAGCATCACGCTCTCATGTCCGATGTTGGGCTCCAGCAGTGGGGTCCAACAAATTCAGTCTCTAAGAATTTCAATTTGTGTATAGAAGTTGGGCATAGAATATTGTTTCAGTATAAGAGTAGTTAGGAAATGTTTGGGATATAACTTTCAAACTTCCAAACCAAATTGAATGATTTTGGTGTCATTAGAAAATTAAGACAGTGAGGAACAATTTTTGAGAAGGGACTGTTATCAAATTCCATCAATTTTTCACGATCATTAGTTAAAGATTTAGAAGTATGAGATGTTAGTTTTAATAAACATAAGGGGTAAAATGGGAAGGACAAGATAAATGAGGGGCAAAATAGGAAGAAAGAATAATAAATGGGCTTGAATTACAAGAAGGTAAGAGAGAGTGTCGTGGAAGCCAAGAGAAGAGAGAAGGAAACAAATGTGAAAAGAAGAAGAAAAGAAGGAAAAATCGTGGACAAAGATGAGAAAGGAAGAAGAAATTGTGCAAAGACGAAGAAATCAAGCTTCTAAGGTAAGTTCATCATGTTTTTTTTCTTGTTTTATCAAAGAAATGGGATGTGTTCAGAATGAAGGAGTTTTAGTGAGAGATAGGATTTTTGTGTTGGGAATGATTAGAGGAAGAAGATGATTGAGAGACTCATTTGATTTTTAAGGTTTCTAAACTAGGTTTTGGTTTTTCTAACCTAAATGGACTATGGGTAGGTTAGATTTGAGCTTGATTTGTGTTGATTTCATTTTTGTGATTATGGAAGTTTTAGGGAATTTCCATTTGAATTTGGATTAAATGAGAATTTTGGTTTATTTGAAGGGAATCAAGAAAACCCTATTTAAGAGCAAGAGGAAGGGTACAATTGAGTTTGGATTTTCAAGCGAAATAAGGTGGGTAATTTATTTATAGTTATTGTGTGATTGGGCAAATTCTTGCCTATGTGTATATATGTTGATTTCTTGAAATGGATTTGCTTGAAATTGAATTGTTGTGACTTGATTGGAAATGCATGATGCATTGTGATTATGTTATACATTGAAAGAGGTTATAACATTTTGACTTAAACGAAAAGAAGAAAAAGCATGAAAATATAAGCATATGATAACACGATTTTGAGCATGATTATGTGCTTTTATTTGGGCGAGAGTGGAACTATTCCATTCATCATGTGCACGTTGACAAGAGCCTTCTCCCAACTACCCGCTTGTGACATATGAGCTCCGAAAATGGACTCATTCTGTTCATAATGAAAACTTCGATTTCTCCATTCTATTTCTATGGAACTCTCGAGCTATTAGTTTGTGCATTGCATCTTTGAATTCTCAAATATGAGGCATTTGAGTGATTTGTTTAATGGCTAAAGTCTGTGTTATATGTTATGCGTAAATTACTTAATTATGAGTTTTTGAGCTAAATTGGTGAATGATTTAATTGCTAGACATATGTACATATATACATATGCTTGAATTTGTGGTAAATTACTGATAGTAATAAATACATTAGCCACTTAGTTGTGTAGCTTAACCTATCATTTTCCCTCCTCAAGTGTAGCACAAGAAGGTTAGCGATCCTTGTAAGGCAATTGGACAAACTCCGAGATAGATAGCTTTTGCACTAAGCTAGTTCGAACACTTTTGTATAGCTTATTAAGCATGCCAAACATTGGGCATCCATTTGTATTTGTTTTAAGTTTGTGATGTGAATATTGATATGTAAATAAAGTTTGTTCAAATATTTACTTTGCTTAGTAATGAGAATGTGAATTTGAGGATTTCTTTTTGTGTATGATTATGTCATTTTATAGGTTGAGTATGATGGACGTGGAAGTGGAATGTGTGTATGAATATGCTTCTTTGTTGAGATTGCAAATTGTTGTTAGTTTTAGAATAACATGTTAGAGATTGAAAAGATCTTATGGGATGAATCATTTGAGGTGGGATTCAAGAGTTCAACGAAAAGTACTTAGTAGTTAAATTGATAAAAAGAGATATTGCATTTGGTAAGTTTTTATAAGTGTGGAAATTGTGTTCTACACTCAAGGGAAAAACTACATCTATCTAGGTTGAATTAGACAAAGCTGTCTTCTTGGAAGTCGTAGCTTATCCTCTTAGCTTTCCAATGGTATAAAGTATGAAATTTTTGGATATTTGAGCTAAGATATACGGTCAACATAAGTGATGATGCTGCATAGGATGTATATAGGACAGCTGGAGTAAGTTTTGAGAATTGGTTGGACGTGATGAATCATTTGAGTTGAGATTTAGGAGTTTAATACAACCAAATTGGTAATTGAATGTTTAAGGAGTGGTATGGCATTATAAGAAATGAGTTTGGGAAGATTATGAGTGAAAGGGATGTTAGAATGGATGTAGGAACCATTGGAGAGGCTTTGGAGGGAGTTTTGTGACACATATGTCCGTTAGACGGACTTTAGGTCTATTAAACAGACCTTATCGGGTGTAAAAACACCCCCAGCCCAGTTTATGTCTATTAAACGGACCTTCTCGGGTTTGGAAAGCACTCGCAAGCCTGTCTATGTCCTTTAGGTGAACATGTATGTCCGTTTAACGGACATACACGGGACAACTACATTAAATTACAATTTTAACCCTTTTTTAAGGCAAAATCTTGCTTTGTGGTCTTCATAAAAGTTGTAGATCTAGAAGTCTTCTTTCAAACCATATAAGAATGACCTTAATCAGAGGTTCTCTAGAGAAAGTTATGCCAATTGTCCCAAGATAGGTACAATATGATTGAGTATATAAATATGTTTGATTCTTTTGGACACAACTTCATCGTCCAACCTCCAAATAGAGTGATTCTTGAAAAAATAGATTCCTAACACATTTTTACACCTCTTAATAAAAATTGGTATCCATGGGTGTTGATTTGGAAAAGATTGATGGAGAGAAAGTGAGGAAATTGATTGGAAGAGTATGAATTGGTGGTTTACTAAACATACTTTGGTATTTTAATCATATATGGATCTGTAGAGCTCCGAATGAGATAATTATGATTTCAGAATAAACTAGATACATGAAACTACAATTATTTTGAAGAAGTCAAGTGGTGATTTGGGCGTCTGACTGGTGTGGACTTGTCCTTGTGGTTTGAGATGCTTAAGAATGATGACTAAAGAGATTTCATGGAAATAACCCTATAGGAAATACACTCATGTCTTATGATATTCGGAATGATAATTGGGCTCTGGAGATGGGGTCCAACAGTTTATGCATACTTTAGTTATTTCCCACTAAGCTTTATGCTTAGCACTGTAGATTTGTCCCGTGTAGGTCCAGAGAGAAGGGTATAAAGATTGGGACAAAAGACAACCGCAGTGGCTAGAGGAGATTGGGTTTCATTTTGTCAAAATGTATATTTAAGTTTGTCTTTGGGTTATATTTGATAAATGAAACAGTTTGAATTCGTTTGAAAGTTTGTAATAACCTTAATATAGGTAGGTCTTCGAATTTATGGTACGTATTATGATAAGCACAGTTTGTATGATATGTTTATAAAATCACATCTAATGATATGCAATGTATGAATGGTGCTTGAGTTTCTGAAAATGCTTGGAATTATTGGTATGATATGTTTTGTTGATATAGTATGTGTTGCATCTGCATATCCTCCCAGGAGATATGTAGGTGTTACACAACAACTACTCATTTAACTCAACACTTAATACTCAATACTCAACACTCAACATTCAACACAACACATAGCAACTAATCAATCATCAAGCACACTGCACACAATTCAATTATTTAAGGTTGATTTGCATTTTGCAACCTTAAGGCTTGAAATTTATAACTCTACGGCATATAGGTGGTGAGGCCGAGGTAACTGTGGCAAAGAGGGTGAGGTCAAGGCGAGGCGAGGAGAGGCCACAGTAGTGCGCATGTGAGAAAGGATGAGGTTTGAGGTGAGACAAGGTGACTGTGATGGATGAAAGTGTGGCGTAGACAAAAAAGTGAGATAGAGTGAGAGGCAAAGAGGTAAGAGCAAATTCAGAAGAAACAAAGTTGCAGAAGACTAGGGAGGAGGAGGAGGAGAGTAAGTTAGCTATTTAAGGTTACTTTTTTAAAATTACAATTTAGTGCAATTGTTTTTAAATATTAAAATTTAGTATGATATGTGATTGGTATTTCGATACCAACTCACAATGCAAAATTGCTTAGTATAATACCATTTTAGCGATACGATACTTACACTATTGCCTAAAATACAATAAATTATTAAGATTTGAGTTGTATAATTTAAATTGGTTAAAAAATAAAATTATTTTATCAATAATTTAATTTAAGTTATATTTCAAATTACACTAAACTAACTTTAAATCTAATTTTAAAAATTTTTATGAAAATTTTTTAAAAAGATTAAAGAGTTTTTTTTGACGTGGAGATGATTTAATTACCTACAATCAACAAATGTCAAAAGCGCATTTACACCTGTCATAATCAGTTAATGTGCCCAAGCCATGCTTTTGACTTTGGCCTTCGTCATGCTATTAATTACAAGTTATGTACCATTGAAATTGAAATTTTTATGCAAAACAGAGGACAAAATAGGAAATCCATAAACAACTTTTCAACCACTTATATAAAGCATAAAATAATTGAAAGAGAAAGAGGGGGAAGAGAGAAGGAATAGGAAAAGATTTACGCTGCGTTTGGTTATCGTCTGCGGACGCGAGGACAGAGAACAAGGACATATAAGTTCTGTCCGTGGTGGTGTTTGCTTGCCGTCTCTGTCCTTAGTCGTTCTGTCTTCAACATACTTGGACAAAAAATTTTGTCCAATCCTAATCCATGGTACAGAAATCTTCTTGTCCTAATATAGGTGAAATGCTCGAAATATCCTGATTTAAACTCCAAAACCCTAGAGATTGGATATGAGGGTTTTGGTAACAATCATCCTAAGCTCCCCATAAATTATCCTTAGCCTTCTATAAATTTTTGGTCGTGTCAATACCCTTTACAACACTTGTGATTATCTCCTTATCACATTGTAGTTTCCTCATAAGTTGTCATGCCTTGCAACCCATTACTTCCTCATCTTATATCTCTTTTACCAACTCCACGAAGCCCTCTTTTTCAATACAAAAATTAAAGAATTTAAAGGGGCCTTTTGGGCTAGGTTGCTTAACTCAATAATGGAGTGACAAGAACATAAAAGTTCTCTTAACCTGGCATTAATAAGAATATATGAGAAGATTATACTTAGCAATTATAAGAGAAAAAGAGGAAGAGTTAGGAGGAAGTAATTAGGAATGATATGACCCTACAGCAACTTAATAAAGATTTGGACTTCAATAAAAAACTTTGGCGAACGAAGATATGAATAGATGACCTTATATAGAAAAGCCCTTCTCTTTTTATAAGCCTTTTAAACCTTTTTCTTCCATTTTTATATCTTTTAGTTAGCCTAAATTCTTTTATTTGTAACACTTGCTCTTTTAGTTATTTTATTTATTTATTTATTTATTTTTAATTATTTATTCATTTTATTTACTTTTTTATCTGTTTATTTACTTATTTACTTTTATCTTTATCTTTTATGTTTTTTACTTTTAAATTTTTATTTTTCATTTATGTAGTTATTTGTTTATGTATTTTGCTATTATTTTTAACTGTATTTATAAACTTTTTTCCTTGGATTTATAAAAAATAACCTATCTACTAGTTAGGAGGAATAAGGATGCATATTTTTTTTAATCTTTTTAGATCCCCAGTTTAGTGAAATTTTACTAGAACGTTATTGTTGTTGTTGTTTATATTAATTTATTTAAAATAATTTAATTTTGAAAGAAAATCTTTTTAAAACCTTTGCTTGATTATAATTATTAATTTGATAACTAATTTAATTTAATAGTTCACCTCTTAAAAATTAAATTAAATTTCATAAGTATCCCAGTAAAGTTAATCCTTTTAAAAACAAGTGTTCAAATATTTGAGAATAACTTTTCTACATTTATTAGGAAGTTAAACTAATTTAATAAAAACTAAAGCTATATTAATGGGACTGTCTAACCATTAGATGTTGGTTTCCCTTATCATTTTTATATAAGCTAGGGTTTTCTTTGTCCTGGCCCGTCGCCCTCCTGCTTTCACTCTTATTTGTTACTTCATAAGTTGCCACCTCCTCTGTTTTTCATTGCCTCCTTTGCCTGCTAGTGATTCTTCTCCTTATGTGAATTTAGCCCTTGTTAACGGCGATAGTTGCCATTGGCAAGCGTCTCCACTAGCGAAAGTAGTCGCTAATGTAAGAAGTGCCTTCTGTTGGTGGTGAGATGAGGCTTCTCAACCTTATCCTTTAGTTGATTCACCCAAAACCAGTGCAACCTAAAACTATAAAATAAACCCACAAGCTCAGTCACTAACAGGTTGTTTAGAATGGTATGAATTCAATTCAATTTAAGTGTTTGGAAACAGAAAAAAATGGATGAGTTTAATTTATACATGAATTGAAACCTATCATTCTTTATAAATTGAATTCACTTGAAAAAAACATCGGAATTGAATTACGAACTGGAACTTCAATTATTCTTTTGAACGTTGAAAATATCCTTTCAATAATACCCATCTAACCATACCATATATCTCTTCACCTCAAGCAGCCCCTCCCACCTCAAATAGACTCTTCCACCAAGAAATGGAACAACAACACCTTCTTCACAAATCAGCACCTTCTATCATACCCAAAATTTTGCTTTTCCTTGTTCATGAGTGTCTTTTCCTTTTTCGTTTTTTTTGTCTATGATCATCGTTCTCTTTTAGTTTTCTATTGCCTTCATAACTCAGTCTAGCCTAATGTCATTTACAATCAATTTTTTCTTTTCATTTTAATAATGAACTTTTTTATGATATCACTTATAATGAAATTGATGTTTATAACTTGCTCTATATAATTGTGAATATTTATTATTTCATAAGATTATTTTTTAATCAAAGGTAAAATTATCATATGAAATAATTGAATTCATTTTGATTGTGTTTTAAACAATGTAATTGAATGTAATTCTAATATTACTGGGTTTGTTCCAAACAATATAAATTGAATTCAATTCAATCTCATTAATGTAATTGAATCAAATTTATTAATGAATTCAATTCGAAAGCTTCTAAACGGCTAGTAAGTTTTCAAAAAAGAAAATGCATACAATTATCTAAAAACATATTTTTCAGCAACTAAAAGCTACGAGAAATGCATCTTGTGTTTTCCAGATTGCAAGTTTTTCAAGCCATAAATGGTAAGAGCATTACCAATTTCCCAACTACACAATTAGATTCCTCAAATTTATCTTATTTGGTCAAACCAAATTCAAGCAATTCTTACCATATCCGATCTCCTCCGCTACGTTGATGGATCATCTTTTGCACCACCTACCTCAGGTGTTGACCCTTTGTCTCCAGAATTTATCAAGTAATGACAATAAAATGGACCAGCTTGTTTATTGCTTCCCCAGTGCTTCCCTCTCCACCTCCATCATCTGACTTGCTCTTTTTCACTGCACTTACATGAACTCTGGGTTAGATTGGAAAGACACTTCGTGCAACATTTCAAGCTCTCAAAGTTCTCTCCAGCAGAAACTTCATACCTTGAAGAAAGGCTAGTACCGATCTCCAAATATCTTTCCTCCATGGTCGCTATTGGAGATAATATTTCAAATGATGCCTTAAATGAACCAACAAAATACCGATTAAATTATTATTATAAACACCTTGAAAGAATTGGTAAAGAGCTCTTCTAGTTTAAATGAGGCTCCAAATTTGATGTCTCCTTATGTATGCAGCAGTTTAAAATTTGGCGTTAGAATTTTGCCTCCCACAAGAGACTTATCTGGGTCGAATAAGGATTAATCTGGATATAATAGCTTAAAGGTATCTTCCCATAATTAAGACACATCGTGTGCAAAAAAAAAAAAACTTATAGGATTAATAATTAATTTATTGTTATTTATGATTTATTTATTAAATTTAAATTTTAAGTTTAAAATACTTTTAATTAAACGGTGCAATTGAAATTTGTTTTAATCAGAATAAATATTTGAATTAGCAAATCATGCTTTAGAGGGGGATTTAATAATTAAAAATTTTATATTTACTTGAAAATTTTATATTAGTATTAAGTAAGTCGGTGTACCATTTGAAACTAATTGACGAGCTTACCAGCAAGAGGCCACTCCAGCACGGCATCAGATCCTCTGTGCCATAAACTCTGTACCTATTCTGTGTCACATCCAAAACGTTGACGTTTTTATTTAAACAAACGTCTCCTCTAAGCGCCTAAGCCAAGCCAACGTCTCCATCTTCTTTTGATTTTGCCTAAGCCAAGCCGACGTCTCCTCCTCCTTTTGATTTTGCTTCCGCTTTACTTCTTCGACCTTGCTCTTAACTCTGTAATTTGCCATTTTCTGTACAAACGAAACTTAGGAACCAAACAGAGCAGTGTTTCTTTCCATTTAGATGTGTATTCTCTCTTTGTTCTATTACATTTATATGCGTCTTCTCTCTCTCTCTCTCTCTCTCTTTCCATTTAGATGCATCTTCTCTCTTTCGCTCCATCAACTACTCACGTAGTCTGGGATTTGGTGTTTTGGGTTCAAGCAAACTGGAGCTTTGAAGACTTTTGAGGATTTGGTGTTCTGGGTTTTGGGTTTTGGTTGATTGGAGACGGTAGCTCGGAGGAAAGAGTTATCACCATAATCATGGTCGGTGGACCCAGCAAAGGTATGAACTTTGTCTGAAATTTCTCATTTTTGGATCCCCACCTCTTAATTTTCTATGTTCATTCTCCCTTGGAACTGAAGAGTTAACATTCAGTGGCAGGTTGCAGTGAATTCACTAATTTTAGCTGAATAGGGCTGAGATTGTAAAAATGTGCGTTGATAACGGCAAGGGAGGTTAAGCAAATTGGTCGACTTGCTTCTATTTTACATTGATTGATCGATGTGTTGTGTTATTTTGATCATAAGTGACATTTTACGTAAGTCCTAATAGTTTACTATTGTGCGAGCGATTTGTCCGTCTTTGTTGGTTAATTTCCGCGGAAGAACTGGGATTGCCATTTGCTGTGAATTTTTTTTTCTTCTATTAGATTGCAGTTGATTTATGACATTGGGTTCATTCTAAGACTTACGACTTTTTGTTCATTCTACATTTTCTTTCTGAATTTTCCCTCAACAACATCAAGTCTACTTTTGGACTGGCATTAAGTCTTCAAACATTACATTGGCATTGTGTTTTGTTTTAGTTGGGATTGGAATAGAAGTGTAATAATGCTGCTTAATCAGGTTAACTGTAGATACTCTTGCTCTTGAAGTGGAAGGGATGTTAGAAATAACAGAAAACTTGATTCTACAGTCACTGTATTTCATGATATCGATTTTGTGCTCGCTTTTTCCTTAATGAAACTCTAGTAACATCTAGTACCACCTTTTTGCTAGTTCTGAGGCAAGCGAAGATGCTCGTATTGCTCATCTCTCAAATCATAAGGGGCCTGTAAATTTTTTGTTTCTTCACGCATCAAGTGTAATATGATTTCATTTTTGTTAGATAAATGATGATTTGGAGGCACGCTTATTCCTCATCTCCCACTTTCAGGTTCATGGTCTTGAGTTCAATGCCATCACACCTAACTTACTGGCATCAGGTGCAGATGACAGTGAAATCTTAATCTGGGATTTATCTGCACCCAAAGCAGCTTACCATTACCCACCGCTTAAGGTCTGATGCAAGCTGATTGCATGATATATTCATGTGTATGATCATCTTTAAAGGGCTATATGACCTGCATCTAGTTTTTACTGGTAAATGAAATGACTACGGGGTGTAACTGATTTATAGAAAGATTTAAGGCAGCTAGATTTCATTCAGTTAAGGCTAGAATAGGTTCCGTGAAGATGCTCTTGTATCAGTATCTTAGTGCCTTAGGAAAGTATTAGAATATATATATTGAGAATGTTATTCCCTTGTCGAAGAAAGTTATGCTCTTGTAGAGTTTCCTTAACGAAGAGATGATTTTTCAAATTGGTTACATGCTTTTACTTCCTTAATCTCTTAATTGTTGGCAGAGAGTGGTATACTTAATCTCTAAAGATGAGTCGTTCTCCATACTTGAAGTTATGTCCATCACTTTACTTTCATTTTTAATGCAGTTAATCCATTTTTCATTGAAATTATGCCTCGTAACAGTTGGCTAAACAATCTTCCAATTCACTTCAGGTTGTTTCTGCAATGGTGAACAATGATCTAATCAGTCTG
>JANIPM010000007.1:51575423-51588019 GCA_027478405.1 Erythroxylum cassinoides
AGAGACAAAAGTCTACACGTTTTATGAAGAAGGGAAGGGTTGAATCAGTCGTTAAAGTTCTCAATTTTTGGATGGAAGTTGAGTGTAGAATATAGTTTCGAAATAAGACTAGTCCATATATGTTTGGAGAATAACCTTCGGATTTCCGAAACGAATGGAATGATTTTAGTGTCTATTGAGTTATGATATAGAGGAAAGGTTGTGACGGAAATTTTTGGGATAGTGTCGGGAATGTCACGAAAGTGCATTGTACATATTTTAAAGTGCTACATGTGCATTATTAAATATTTTTGATTGGACAATGTGTAAAATATGAGTGTTTGACTTGTGATAGAGGCACATTTAGAACGTCAGCCCACCAACGTTGCCGAGACTTCCAGGTATTAGCGCGGAAGGCTATGTGAGTGACCTAGACGGTTCCTCAATTATTATGTGCTTAAAATTCTGTGTTTATAAATCTATGGGGAATAATGGTGGGATTGTGTTTTAATTATGGATTCCGGACAGGAGGTCCGAGGTATTGGGAGGTTATGACATAGAAGTGCTGTTTGTCTGAGAATTTGGGACCTCCGTGATTAAATGTGATTGTGATTTTAATGTGATTAATTGTGAACTATTTTTTCAAATGTGATAATTTGGAAATGATTGTGATGTGGATATGGCTTTACTGCGACATATGCATTCCATGCATGAATGCATGAACAGATAATGACAGTTGTGACCGGAGCAGCCACTGAGAGCTACAAACTCAACGTTTATATTTGGGTCTCGAGCCCCACAGTGATTCAGAGCCTCAGGCTCAACGATTAATGCGCCCATAATGGGACAGTTCAGAGCCTCAGGCTCAACGATTAATGTGCCCTTATTGGGACAGTTCAGGCGCTCGGTCACAACACCGAAATAAATTGGAAAAAAAGTGTCATATGCGCATGTCATTTGCATCTGATTTTTAATCTCTTTGATTGAGTGAAAGGCTAACTGCCTTATGTTTCTGTGGTACCAATCATTCCGAATGTGAATTATGAAACAATTGGCTTATGCTTGAGTGTTTTATGAATTCAATTGGTTATGGATGTCAAATAGAATGAAATGTATCAAATTGTTTATGTTCAAGTGAAATTGTGCAATGTGATTAAATATGCAACAATGTGAATATATGTTATGTGAAACGATGTGTTGCATGAATTGAGTGAACCATCGATGATGGTTCCTCACTGAGTTCGCAAAACTCACCCAAAATTTGCAATTATTTTTCAGGACCCAGAAGAATACCCCGTTAGGCAACGGGCGTATAGCAACCGCATGCGAGTGAGAAAAGAGGTCGGGATCAGTTCGCGTCTGCATTAGAGTTTAATAAAAATTGTACTTTCTGAATTTATGTACAAATGAATAGGTCATGTTGTAAAGTCAACAAATTGAATGACATTGTATTTACAAAAAGGGCCCTCGGGGTCATTGAACTCACTGATGATTATTTATGTAAATTGTTTTCCGCATACTAAATAAAGTATGTGTATGTTTCAAAAAAAAATTATACTGAGTTTTGACTAAGTGATGTAACACGCCACCCTCACAGGACACGGGCTCGGATATCACCATCGATGTCGGGTTCGGGTCATACGGGAGTGGGGTGTTACAAGAAATTTTTGGAATGAGAACGAGGAGTGTGCGATTGAGTTCAACATCCCAATATTCCAAGTTAAAAATTTTCTGTATGAACTCCTCCACAGTGACACCAACAACGTCCCAATGTTTATGGAAGAATATAGATTGGAATCCGTCAAGTCCTGGCGCTTTATTAGCAGCTATTTGAAACAGAGCAGAATTAATTTCTTCCTTCTGAAGCGAGGCTCCCATGTCCTCTTTAGCAAAAGGTGGCAATGCGGGAAAAGTTTCCTGGGTAACGAGGCGCTGAGACATAGTGATGTCGTTTGTATATAGGTTCTGAAAGTAGTCCCTTGCTAAAGACCGCAAAGCTGATGGATCGGATACGAGACGAGCATCTGCAGAGTGTAAGGCCCGGATCGTGATATTTTTTCTCTTTAATTTGGTGACAGCATGGTAATACTTCGTGTTTCTATCTCCGTGAACTAACCATTGGGATCGGGATTTCTGATACCAGTATAATTCCTCTTCACTTAACACTTGTTCAAGCTCCTGGGTAAGAAACTCCTCCAAATGCTAGAGTGAGTCAAAATGACGCATCTCCTGGGCACGCTGGATGCCTGCTAAGAGGGCGAGTAAACATTTCTTGCGTTTAAAAATATTACCAAATGTCTCTTTGTGCCACTCCTGTAGGTCTCCTGCAAAGCGACTAAGAGAAGCACTGAAGTTATGGGGTTCGTGGGGCCAGCGTTGGTGCACCAATGCTCCAAAAGACTCATGCGCAAGCCATGCTGTATTGAAACAAAACTGACGGTGAACTGTGGACTGTGGGTTTAGCGTCTGGATTTTGATTAAAATGGGTTGGTGATCAGATTTAAGATAAGGTAAATGTGTTACTGTGGTATTAAAAAAACGATTATGCCATTCTGGGGAGCAAAACACTCGGTCTAACCGTGCCGCAATCGTCCCCCGCCTCCAGGTGTAACGTGAGCCTTCATAACCAAGGTCCTGTATTTGGCAACTGTGAATACATTCTTGAAAAGCTTTATTAACTATTCTACTTGTAGGAGAGCCCCACGTTGGTCTCTTGCTTCCAGCTTCGCGTTGAAGTCACCGCCAAGCAGCCATGCACCCATCGTGATTCGTTTAATTTGCAGCAAGTTATTCCATAAATATTTTCTGTATTGGTTTTGTGGGCTGGCATAGATGGCTGTAAGTACAAAGTCAACATCATCCTTTTGTATAGACAGGTGCACAAACTGCCGAGTAGAGGCCAAAATATGGACTTCAACAATTCATGGTTCTGCGGCATACGGTGGAGGAATTATTCGAGACATTAGTGGTCCATGGGTCCGTGGGTTCGTTTGCAATATTAGTCGTTGTTCGATTTTACGAGTTGAGCTTTGGAGTGTTTTAGAGGGAATGAAACTTGCAGCTGACTTGGGTATCACTCACCTTATCATTGAATGTGGCGGTGGATATGATATTGGGTCATTGCTCGATGAATGCTACATGCACTGCACTTATTTGGAGTATCCGTGGCTTGTTATATCGATTTTAAGGTCACATGTCTATGCCACTTGTATCGTGAGGGTAACTTTGTGGCCTATTTTGTTTCTCATCATACTGTTAATTTTGATGTTGGTACCTATGTTCTTCATGATCCGCCAGAAGATATTAAACCCTGGCTGATGCATGATTTAGTTGGTGTTTGTTACCTTCGTTAATTTGAGAATTTCGGGACAATGCCCCCTTTATTTAACAAAAAAAAAAAGTTGAACACAATGACAACCACATAAATTCATATGCTTACCTCAATTAATTTCCACAAAGCAAAGAACAGCATTATTATGAATATAAAAGCCAATGCCTTTTGTTTCTTTACATGAATAATTATTTATATTAAAAACCATATTTCTAACATAAATTCATATCTTAAACTAAATAATATACAAAGAAAATTCTCTTTTAACTCCAATTTGCACATGGCTAGTGTTCCACATTGAACATCCAATTGTCTTCAAACAAAATTTATTAAGACAGACATTTTATAAAGGCAAAGCCTTATTGTCCCTTATTTTCTGAATTGAATTGCTAGATTAGAATTCAGATGTGGGTGCAGAAAAGAAAACGTTGAAAATTTTTCCTTAAAGCTCGTAGCTTGCAGGGCAAGTTTACAAGTGAACCTGAATCCTGGCTATGGGTTGGAAAATGAGCCAAGACATCGACCACCTTTCCATTTTTCTTCAGTGACTTCATACAACCTTCAGACTGGAAGGTAACGTATTTCTATACAATCAATACATTGGTGGACAACAATGAATTGAATCGAAGCTAGGACGTCGTGTCTAAAAGTTACATATTTACATCATTTTCCTCTTTGATTGCTTCCAGTGAAGCTAATTCTGCCGTAAGGCGCTTACACTCTAGTTGTACTCCTCCCAGTTCACTTCTAAGCTCTGTTACCTGCATCAAAAGGAGGAGATCAATCACTTCAGAATTTTCTTTTCATCTTGGTCAGAGTATTCAACCTCAAAGTTAAACGGTTGTCCTCGTTAACTGTGATGACAATTCTAGTCTTGTTAAGTTAATATATCTCAAACAGAGAAACTGACACTAGTGCTCTGAGTTAAAGGAATCTTTTCTCATATTTGAATTCATAATTATTAGCTTCTCAAGAATAGTGGAATACGCCTTGAAACACAGCACAACTCATAAGTGAATAAGCTGACAAACAGTTTTGATGAGAAACATAAAACACCTTTAGACCAAGTTCTTCCAGCGTCTTCTCTTTTTCCAAGCATCTGTAAAATGTAGACTTGTAAGTGAAGGTTTATATACTGATGAAAGTAGAAAAAACTCTTACTTTCTCCAAAGAGATTATAAAGAACACAAGATTTTATGTAGTTTCACAAATGTGCCTACATCATGGATAATCACTCTATTTTCATTAGTCATAGCGAACAGTAAGATAACCCTATATATACCTAGGATAATTCCTTATACAAAAATGGGCAAACAAAACTAAACTTACGAGTACAACACTCCTACTCTGACCCCAATTTGAAAAGCTTTAGACCGGCACTAGAGAATTACACAATGTTGAACCTTCATCACAAACACCCTTCCTCCCTAATCGGGGGATTCTTATAAAGTATTAGTTACAACTCAACAAATGGTGCTTGATGTTATAGAAATTCAGATCCACTACCAGTCTACTAAAAAAGTCTCTCTCAACACAAGCAAAGCACTATTATAAGCAATCCTTGATCAAAGGATTGATTAAAGCTGTGTGGTAAATGAGCATGGTCACGACAATGTAAATCAATATATCTAATGCGCTTACCTTGCTTGGAGTTTCTTGTTTTCCTGCATCAAGCTTGCAGCCTCCTGACATTCTGACTGACTTGCATCAATACTCGCAGGCTACCAATCAAGGACATAAGTGCATGTTTAACAGTACAATTATTGAAAACTACATAAAATAAATACTTTTAAGGTAATTCAATGAGCAACTGACTCGGCAAGGAATTAATGGCCCAAGTTCAGTGTAAAAAATTGAATGCATGGACATGCCTCGTAGGTGATAGATTGGAAAATAATAAAAGTACTTATCCATAATAAATTTTCATATTCAAGAATCAACTATTCACAAAAGTAACCAAGAGTACTCTCCCGGCTATTGTCCCAAGACCTTATTTCAGAAACTGCATTAGCTCTCATGTATTTCTTTTTTTGCTGGGATATATATCAAATTAAAAGCAGAGAACATGAGTTTGAAAGGTAAACATATGCATGTGCATACTAAAGAAGCGAACACAGAATTTGCAGAAGATGCAAGAAGTACTAATTAAAAACAGTTTTTATTATAGCATATAGACTAAATATCTAATGCTGCTTTTGCTGACCTTTGTTCCCAAACTGTGGCCTGAAACAATTGCAAGGGTCCCAACCTGCGCTTGTCTTTTCACACTTTCAAGCTCCATTACATCTGGAACTGCCTTCCTCTTCATGTGTATTCCTGTCAAAGTACAATGTTTTAGTGCTAATAAATTGGACCTTAGCAAGGGTACCAATCAGAGTAACACCATATCAAAAGCTAATCACAATTTGAAAGTCTATACCCGTTGCAGATGTCACACGGCTACCAACAGCAGAGCTTTTATTCAAAATGACAGGTTTAATTTTATCAATCGGCTCTGATGCTAGAGGTTTCTTTTTTACTTGATACCCAATCAATGCACAATGAAAATCCCTGCCAAAGCCAATAAGTGGTAAAAAAGCCATCGCATGCATCTGCTATGGACATTTTTCTTTAAAAACATTATATAAGACATAGCAAGTGAAATTCTTTTACCAGTACTCCCAAGTCATCTCCTTCAATCGACTTTCAAGCTTCTGAAAAAGGGGTGTTCTTTCAAAATCTTGTTTATTATGAGTGGGCTCAATAAAGTTTGCTTCTAGAACACCTAAGAAAAATAGAAATAAAAAAAATCGTTTATCCACCATTCTGAATAAAATTAAACCACCCAGAATCAAATGACCATTCCCAAAAAGAACTTTTTAAAGGAGAAAGTTGCCATGGAAAGTGTCAGACCAACAACCCCTCTGCCCCTGCCGTGTGCATAATTTACCACCCGCCAATATGGCTGTAAAGCAAAAGATGGCAGATTTAAGTTTCTTGCACTCAATTGGAAATGGAAGACAGTAGGTATAACGCTGATAGCATCAGGATAATACAGAGAAATAGCAACTAAATGGTATTCCTGAAATTCCAGAGAGATGTGCAGAAAAGTGAAGAAAGATAGATTGCCATTGTAAATTCAAAGCCATGACATTTCTATGAGTATACAGGTAAAGAAGATCTTGACTATCAAACACTCACCAGTATCAGGCGGTTCTTGTGGTAAACATTAAAACCATGGACACTTATATGGGGAACTTCTTTTAAGAACCCAATCGTGGTAACAACTTGGGCCTGCTTTTCAGATTAGAAAGTGAAAGAATATTAATAACCAAAAATTGTTAATTCAACAAATTTCCAGGGGATAATTTAATTAGATCAAATTTATCAACTTGAGAATTATGGAATAACTTGGGAGGTCATACAACTTAAAAATTGAAAGGGATCAGTAGCATAGTTAAATATCCAGTTAACCTCACATTTGGTAACTCATGTTGAATGTTTTTGAAATGGAATAGATATATTGAATGAACAAAGAAAACCTTGATAATGAATTAATCATACCTCCAAACTGCCAACATTATGTGGTTTATATAAAATGTATTCTACAAATTTCAGATCATTAGCAAGATTGTGATGCACCACAACTTGCCCACAAAGTACTATTTTGAAAGTGTCCGGTATCCGCAGGTACAAGATAGATAAATATGCCTGCAGAGCATGGGAGGCAGGGATTTAAAGATCTTATCTTGTGCAAGCGCAAGCTGTGTAAGAGCAAAAATATCTTCCCAGTATACTTACTCTCAGTGAATAATGCAATCGATTTGCGATATGCTCTTCATTCATTTTTCTCCAAGCTGGAAGTGCCTCCACTTTTTTAATATCACCAGAAATACGAATATCCTACAATTTCATGAATTAAATTATCTGAGAGGGCATTCAAGACTAAATATCAGATGAAGAAAAGGAAATGGAAAGAAGATTTAACCGCTGGATCAGTATCAAAGTCGAGTTCCATATTTCCATCATCACTCAACCACAAGTTGTAAATAATCACTTTTGTGCCTTGTGAACCAATATCATCAAACTGCAAAACTCTACAGATCAGACTAAGGTGGCTAGAAAGAAAAAAATAAGAGACAGTCAAAACAGTAAAAATTAATGAAACAATAATCTTTATTGTTTCTCATTTTTACAGATAAACATGTTGAGAATGATTTAATGCATATAGCGTCAGATGCCCTTATGACAAACTCATTATAGTTTCCCTTAAAGTTATAGGCTGATTATGTCTAACCAACTTAGCTCCAAACATTTAAGCCATGTAATCTTACTAATGAAGAGTGGATAGTGTTATTTGGTCTAGATGCTTATCAGTTGCTTAAATATCATAATCATATAATCATAAGGAATAGTTAACTGCAATGTCTTAACGCTGCAGGAGCCAATTTAAACATCTGAATAGATAACATCCTCAAATTATTGGCATACAATACTAGTACATTCTTAAAGGGTGTAAAGAACCACCAGCAGAATTAAGACAGTGCGTTATTTTCCCAGCTATTCTGATATACTATATTATTAGATGGTTAAAGTCACTGTGCACGAAGGAAGGCAACTAACTTCAAGCATTCAGCATGGAAAAGAAAGGAGAAAGATAAAACATCTGTGGTACATGTCTTATATGAGAGCATATGCATATGTATATATATATATATATATATCAGTTCTCATAGGTAGATATTTAAACAGCACAAGACACTTAGGAGCCCAATTTCTGAAACAAAAATTTTAACAGGATCATCATCAAGATTACGTCGAGAGGACTACTACTTTGCGGAACTGCCAATCTTGAATCAACAAGCTATCAGAAATTAAGAGACAAAATATGAAAAACCCCTTTCATGTAAAGGCAATTGAAGAAGAAACTTGAAGTCAAAACACTTAAGGTTCTGAATCGGTGTAAAGAACCTCCAGCAGATCATGTATAAACAAGTATTTGTGTCTTTTAAAACATTAAGGGACATCATTTGCAATTAGCATCCTAGTATCTTACAATCCAGGGTTTCTTTGGTAATCAACACTAAGATGTCTAAAGGAGTATAAAAATGTGGATAGAGAGATCGTAGGAAGAGGGAAAACTAAGGCAACAAAAACAAAGAAAAACTCACTTGCTTCAGAAGCTCTACTTCTGTTGAAAATGGAGACCATTGCAACAACATGGAAAGATTGGACATAACTTGTTCTTTACCACGCCAATTTGAAAACCCAAAATTTCCAGTTAGTTTATTGAACTCATAATCAACCTGCCAAAAAAGTAAGGTACAAGCGCTGAATCAAAGAGAGGGATAAATGTGCAAGCACTAGAACCCTCAGAGTGACACATTAAAAGGAACATCCCATTTAATTCAAACTTAAGTCCCTAATAATTGCCACTTTAACTCCATAACTCTACATTCTATCTTCTAATGCTTTTCCTATTCCATATTCTCATTTCTTACATGAAAGCCTAGCAAATTGTTTGGGTTGCACTAATAATTCAGTTTCTTGCAACAGAACAGGCAGAAAATTTGAAGCAAAGTTTAGTATTAAGGAAGAATAAAAGGTTTACACATAAGATAAAAAGGAACATTGAGAAATTGTTCATGATAAGTTATTGTTTCAAATCTTTTCACATAGACAGAATAAATAAGGTGCACAGCAAAAAAAGTTGCCATTACAAAACTCACCATTGGCACCACAATTCTGTTATGTCCCATTTGTCTCAAAAATGTATAGGAGAGGAGGCCAACGCTTTGAGTCAACACACTGCTCATTAAGACAACTAGTAAGAAATACAATCTTCAATGGGTGACAAGACATGCAGTAACTAAGTTAAAGAAAATCTTCGAGATTTGCACTTCTTCATGCATACAATCATGTTAATAATAATGATTGCTTTCAAGATGAGATGCCTAACAAGGGAAGAGAATGTGAATTGGAACCAAAAAAAGACCGAGGCTTGACACCTTAATTTATTCTATTGTGATTATTTACAACCTTTCTCGTTAACCAATGTTTTGCATGTACCTTCCGTTTTTACCAATGCCATCTCTTTATCCCAATTTACTAAAGAACTTAAACGTGCAATTACATTCTTCAATACCTATTGTATGTTTTAGGAACAAACCTCAGAAAAGATAATTGAAACTGTTAAGATTCAAAGTGGAGATCTCTCTTTAACAACACAGCCATCTAGCACAGGCCATCAACTATATTAGATTTTCCAGTGTCTCTCATTAAACATCGGTAACTTAAGAAAATAGCAGTTCTAAACATCCAAGATTTTAACCCTAGAGTTACTTGAGTAATACTAAAGCATAAGCATAGATGGTAAAAGTGATTCACAAACAAATCAAGATACAGCGACCCAAATTCAAACAGACCTGTTAGCCGTGCGGCGAGTGAAGACGATAACATCAGCTCCCAATCGCATGGTGCTTGTCTTGAAGCCATTACCATCTGAAAGGCCAAACCTTAAGAAATAAATATGAATATGTGAATTATTTGACTTGGGTAGATTAAAAGATCCATACATTGTCCAATTGCCATTTTGGAATTTTTATCTGAAAATCCAAAACTCATGCAGCGCCGGATTGCTTCAGGGTCCATTCCACCACCATCATCTAGCAGATAACATAAGCCAAGGACAATAAGTTCTTCATTTTTTTTCTTGTGGAATCGCAGAATTTCTATATTGTTTGTATTTCACTTGTTATTTACATCAGTACATAGACACAAGTATATATAGAAATAGATAGGGCTATTCTAGGAAACTAATATCTTTACATAATCTCCTAATATCTGTACATAATATCATATCTGATTTCTAATATCAGATCTGATCTCCTAACTATTTAGGAGTCAATCATATCGAGAACATATCAAACTGGATTTTTCCCAACACTACCCCTCAAGTTGGCTTGTATAGATCATCCATAGCAGCTTGATAACTAGAACATTGAACTGCCTCTTGTGTAATCCCTTTGTAAGAATGTTAGCTACTTGCTGTGATGTTGGAATATAGGGAACACAAATGAATCCCTCTTCAATTTTTTCCTTGATGAAGTGCTTGTCAACCTCAACATGTCATGAAGAACAGGGTTGTGAGTAATTGAAATTGCAGCTTTATTGTCACAATATACTTTCATAGTAACTGAAATAGGAATTTGTAGTTCCTCCAATATTCTTTTAATCCATAGGACTTCACAGATTCCATGTGTCATTGCACGAAACTCAGCTTTAGCACTGCTTCTTGCAACCACACTTTGTTTCATACTCCTCCAAGTTACTAAATTGCCACCAACAAATATGCAATAACCTGAAATTGATCTTCTATCTGTAGCACTCCCTGCCCAATCAGCATCAATATAGACTTCTACTTGAAGGTTGTTCTGCTTCCGAAACATTAAACCTTGTCCAGGAGTTCCTTTTAGATATCTTAGAATCCTGTATATAGCATCCAAATGTTCTTGGCCTAGTGAGTGCATAAATTGACTCACAAAACTCATGGCAAAGGCTATATCAGGTCTGGTGTGTGACAGGTATATTAATCTCCCAACTAGTTGCTCATATCTCTCCTTATTAATAACATTTTCAGGTTGAACTGGTATGAAATTTACACCAGTCTCAACAGGAGTATCAGCTGCCTTGCATCCTAGTAATCTGGTCTCATTCAATAGGTCCAGAATATATTTCCTTTGGTTAACAAATATTCAATCCTTGGATCTAGCAAATTCCATTCCGAGGAAGTATTTTAGAGGTCCAAGATCTTTGATCTCAAATTCTTTGCCTAATCTCTTCTTCAACTCTACTACTTCGGATACATCATCTCCTGTTATGATAATATCATTTACATAAACAATAAGGATCGATTTCATACCTACTTTCGATTGCTTGTAGAACAATGTATAATCAGCTTGGCTTTGACAATAGCCGTAGCTCTTCACAACCCTTCCAAACCTATCAAACCATGCTCTAGGGGACTGTTTTAGTCCATATAGTGACTTTCTTAGCTTGCACACCTTATTTCGCCCATAGGTATCCTCAAAACCTGGAGGTAAGCTCATAAAGTCTTCAAGGTCTCCATTAAGAAAAGCAATTTTTACATCTAGTTGATGTAAAGTCCACTCACAGTTTACAACCAAGGATAGTAATACTCGAATTGTATTTACCTGTGCAACAGGAGCAAATGTCTCTTGATAGTCAATGCCATAGGTTTGAGTAAATCCCTTAGCAACTAATCTTGCCTTCAACCTTTCCACACTCCCATCGGCCTTAGACTTAATAGTGAAAAGCCATTTGAACCCTACCAAACTTTTATCTCTAGGAGACTTCACAAGTTCCCAAGTTTTATTCTTCTTAAGAGCATTTACTTCTTCCATAACAACTAAACTCCAATTTGGATCTTGAAGTGCTTCCTGAATGTTTCTTGGCACAAACAGATTAGTGATTTTAAAAATAAACGATTTATGTGTGTGATAATTTCCCATAAGATAGATACCTTGATATGGTATGATTGGTGCAAGCTCGTTTCCCTTTTCTAAATGCTATGGGTAGGTAATTTTCAGCAGGGAGATCAGTAGGAATATCAGTTGCACTCTGTGGGTCAATAGGTATGTGTTGATCATCACTAGACACAATAAGGGGTAGAGTAGCATAAGGGTTACTTGAATTGTTCCCAGGTTCCTTCTTCGAGGGATTTGAGAGGCTGTGCATTGTAGGTTGTTCTCTACTTCTCAATTGAGTCTTCCTATTGGTATAAACACGAAGCTCAATATTCCGTTCCTTAGAAACGGATCATAGTATTTCTACCCCTGTGAATGAATCTGGATTTTCTGGCATGGATAGATTTAAAGAAGTGTCTTTGGCTTCATTGTCAGAAATTATATTGTGATCAATAATGACCGTGGATAGGGGATTAGGAGTAACCCAAAAATTTTCTGCTTCATTAGAGTTCTCCCCTTGAAGGTAAATTTTTTTATGTTCTAGGAATGTGACATCCATGGAGACAACCATTTTTTGAGTTAAAGGATTGTAACACTTATAACCTCCTTGACTAGGAGCATACCCAATGAAGACATATTTTTCAACTCTTGGATCTAGTTTAGAGTTTCCCTTATTTGAGTTGTGAACATATGCAGTACACCCAAATACCCGAAGAGGAAGAGTAGAGTAAAGTCTATTTTCAGGAAAGGATTGTTTAAACATATCTAAGGGTGTTGCATAATGTAAAACACGGCTAGGCATTCGATTAATTAAGTATGAA
>JANIPM010000007.1:51606183-51619705 GCA_027478405.1 Erythroxylum cassinoides
TTGTCAAGAATAAGTACAATTGGTATTCCAAACCCTTTGCAAGGTTGGTTTTGGATTATTTGCTTAAGAGCTTCATGATGTGTTTGAGCTGCCTCTACCATTCGTCATTGTTTTGACACTCAATCATGAAGGCTTTACATGTTGGTGATAATGTTGTTGATCTTCATCATTGTAAATGTCATATTTTAATATGGTTCGTATGGAAGTAGTAATGAATGTGTTGTTTATTTCTATCCGACTCAACGCATGTGGTTATTGAGTATTACCTAATTAGTAATAATTTAATAATGTCAATAACCTAATTAGCTCTATAGGCATACTTTAGTATTAATGTTTGTTCACAAATCAGAATCTTCTAATCTTGTGTAATATCTGCCAATTTTCAGATCACAAGAGCTTAACTTCTCATACATATCATCAACACATTCATGCACGCTATCTAATGTTTGTGAAGGTTGGATGATATTTGGTTTCAGCAAACCAAACTGAAAATATCTGGAATCTAACTGGATATGAAGGTCTGCAATTTACTGTATACATTCAGCTATGTATCCATTCTATTTACCCTATACATTCTCATTACACTTCAATACAATTGCAAAGCAGCACTAACCACATTAAGCTATGTATACACAATAAACACAAAGAAGATTTGGATATGAAGGTTAGCTAAAGAATGACTTACCACTTTGAAACGAAGTCTTAAAATTTCAAGTTCCCCAATGGGAGAAGATTGGTGCAGAAATAATGCAACAAACAGCTCCTGTAATTGGGACATTCAGTTCATAGATTAGTTCACTCAAGTGCAAGTAAGATATATAGTTGATCAAGGAAATGCTTTGTAATTCACACTAGACTACTACACTACTTCAACATAGAAGGATTAAAGTAAAACCCAATAACTGTAGATTCACAGTACATATATAAATGGTAAAAAGTGGTTATGAATCATATGAATCATTTCCTTCATAATAGGTTTTAAGCATGAGCAAACTCCTTATAACCATAAATATTGTAGTGTAAATTGAGTTGCATTCATGAAGCATAGGTATAGAGAGAAATGCATTGGGGGAAAAGTTACAATGGAAGAATATATACTTGCCTAAAGATAAAAGAGAATTGAGAATTAGTTCAATTATTAAAGCCATTAACAAGATGTTGTTAGTTAAAGAATGTTGTAACAACTTATAAATAAAGAAAGTTAGCCAAAAACTTATAAATAAAGAGTCCTTGGGGGTTCAGTGGGAAAATATCCATATTCTTATTAAGTTGATTGATTGACAAAAGAAGTCAAAACCTTTTCCTTCCAACCATAATAAAGCACAAATATTTAAACTTAGTAGGTAGCTTATCCGAATACAACAACATCAACAAAAAGAGCATAATTTTCCCATATGAAACCCAATTATGCACCAACGAAATAAAGCATGGGTATTCTTATCATTCCACCATTGAACATGGGAAGAAATTGTACAGACATATATACAAATGCACAGGATTATGGGGAAAGCTATAATCATGGAGTTAAAGGATGCATTACTGTCATTACTGAGCAACCAATACATAGGTACATAACATCACTCACCAAGCCAAAATCCCAACCAGAATGTCCCTCCAATTGACAGCAAACGTTACCTCAACCAAATCAGCCCTGCGGAGAAGAACATTGCAAGTCAATGATAATCCGCATATATGTAAATAGGAAACAAATCCCCCAACATTTTAGGTATTTTACGATTTGAAAAAAATCAGGGATGACCAGTCCCATTAGTCACAGTCGGACAAGCATTGTTGTCAACAAATGCCAATAACTAAAGCAGTAAACGGAGAAAACAATCAACATTTCATTGAAAATGAAGTTTTCAACATCCCCTTCGGCCATCACTGAAGAAACAGAACGTTAACCAAAATCAAACCGTATACTAAAATGCGTCGACGAAACTTACCCAAACCAAAGCATCAACGTAAATCAAATGGGTTGACATTGTTGGAGTAAAGAAGATTTTGGTTGATTCAGAAATAATCAAAGGAAAGAAGAGTTTTTCGGACAGCAAAATGAAAAGAGAGGGAAGACATTGGAGACCTTCATGGACAGCGACGACTGCACCAAACAAGGGGAGAGTGATGAAATGTTTACCTGCTGCGTGCGAAGCTCAGCGAAGAAGGACAGAGAGGGATGAAGCTCGGTGAAGAACGAAGGAGAGCTGCGCAATGGTCTTCGATGATGGGTATCCCTCCATTCAATACAAACGAACGCGTTTTGGAGTTAAAATCAGGGTAAATCTGGCATTTCACATTTTGGGAAGTTCTTGTCCTTACGACAAGGCTTTCTGTACCATGATTTTGGATGGGACAAAATTTGTTGTCTGCATCCATTGAAGACAGTAACTTTGAGGACACAGACGGCATCCAAACACCACCACGGACAGAACTTGTTTGTCCTTGTCCTCTGTCTTCGCGTCCGCAGATGGTAACCAAACACAACGTAAATGATTGCAGGCTTTTAAGATGACGTGGAGAAAAGGACAACGATGACAAGAGAGGGAGTACGGTTCCCACGTGTCCGCCCCATTTTGATTAGAGACCGAAACCTCGCCCAGGTGGCATTACGCCCAGCACCAGCAGACTGGAGCCATTTTATTATGACACGTCACATGGTGCGTTCATGATAAAAAGACAGTTCATTTTATAAGAAATTAAGCCTTCGCTCATTAACTCATACAATAGGCTTAAGTTCTATTCACGATTTTGGTCTTAGTACTTTGTCTATATTACTATTTATTAAAATTATAATTTATTCTGTCAGTACTCAGTACTACTATTTATTAAAGCTAGCTATAATTTTATAGAGATTTAAGGAGAAAATGGATAATTTACACGCATTCGACTTTTTTTCAGCAATTTGTAGGACGTAGTAAGTCATTGATTACATGACATATGGCATAAACGTGCATGTCCCTGTACAGCTATATAAGTTTTGTGTTATATGGTCGAAGCTTGGATTGACAGAAACTTTAAATGATGCCAGCTGTGGATCGCCTTCTCAAGTTGCAAATAAATTAATGTCCCCAGCTGACACCCTCCACAATTTACAGGAAATCTACAAGCTAGAGAGGCAAGTAAAGAGGACCTCATCGTGTAGAACCAGAGGAAAGGTCTGCCAGGTCTGAGAGACTGAGTAAGTAACAGCTAATTAGATATTGGAATTTATGCCATAAATAGGAAGAGGCCTTGTGCGTCTGAGAGTTGCCTGCCAATGAAACGACAGAAGCAAGCCATTGGACATCATGTGTGAATGGAATCCAACATGATAGAGAGCTAACTGTAGAGTGGGAACGGACTGCAAAATAAAGTTTGGTTCTTGTTGGGTTTGAATTGGAAGCATTTTTAGAGTGAGACCGCACGGTTTTTGTGGGAAATAAAAAAGAGTATCTTTTGTTCAAAGGGTGGAAGGGGATTGGTTGAATACTGGAGGTTTCTGAAGGGCAAATGTCATCCTGCCAAGTCTTTATCTGCTCCGACCAGATATGCATGTCAAAAGTACAAAACGAAAAAGAACAATAAAAAGGCATGTATGTATATCCTTTTCTTTTTCCCTTTCTATTTTAACTTTGTTTGATTTATTTTATTATATTCCATCTTCAATTTCTATCCTATTTCTACCCTGCACAGTTACAAGTGAAGCTCTTATACACTGCAAGTCGATTGCCGCTTTCTTATTTATTTCATTTCTTTCACTATTTGTGTCAGCTCTTATTTCTGCAATTTATATTGCATGGCAACACGTCTCTGGTCAGCTAAGCTTTTATTCGAGTTAGAGCTTTCAGATAACATTTAAATTCGTATCATTGTGACTCCAGGATTAGAACACTTCAGTAAATTTAAAAGTTTAATCTAGGTGATAACTAAAGGTCTGGCTATCTTTTTGTAGCAATGATTTTGGATTTAAGGGAAGGTAGGCAAATTGAAGTAGAAAAGATATCATGACACAGGCAAGTCTTCTTATACTAGTTACCTGATACTTTTGTTTTTATCTTTATGTTAGCAACTTGTTTTGGTGACATGGAAACTGCAATTGAAATAAGAAAGTGGTGATTAAAGTGTTAAAAAAAAAAACGATCTTGGTCATATACTTATGGGCATTCTTTGTATTTGAACATGCATGGGACTTGCTCTTCGATTATTGATTATTGAGATCAGATGGTTGCAAAGACTATGCAACTTCTCACACCTATGTAATTATTGAAATCTTTAAATATATAATACTTTATCATATAAAAGTTTTAAGCCTAATATTTTAAAATTTAAAATTTAACCTTTGTTTTTAGTTCATATGGTTTTCACATAGAGTAAAACTCAATTAGAGAGAGAGAGAGAGACATACTAGTTGTTTTTTATTTCACATTCCATTCACGCAAAAATTAAAAATAATTATTTTATTTAACAATTTTCTCACTCAAAATGATCAATATAATTTAAATAGTTAAAAAATTAAACCACAAAATAAATGATTCACTTAATGAAAATATTTACCAATCTCTTATTTGACCCATGTGACATAATCATAGTTTAACAATAGAACATAACATTCATATAATAAAAGCTAAATCTTCTTTTTATTAGTCGCATTATTACACATAATTAAGTTAAAACTAGAGAGCATCATCACAGTTATACAAATGTGATATATTTCTTTCACTATATCACAAATTGGTTCAAAATCTAATACGATTTATAATGAAATATATACTAATGGTTTAACAATAATATCTTTGTAGACAAACCCTATTAAAATTTATAGAATCATTCAAAATATATATTAAAAATAAATATTAAGATACTTAAATATCATAAATAATACTATAATGCTTAAAGTGTCAAATACATAAACAATAGTATTTTGTTCAATCTTAATATCTGAAAATGTTCATTCTTTTGATTTGTTAATTAAATGTCTCTGAAAATGGATTTGCAATCATAAGATACACTCTCTATTTTTGAGCTTCTTCTTTAACAACAAAGTATTTTTCTTTTTCATATGTTTAGTACCCTTTGAATACTTTTTTTAATAAAAGAATATTGCAACTTTATTGCGATAAATTTGTAAAGGCTTGACAATATTGTTGATAATTTCAAGCATCAACATAAAGTTTCACAGCCATAAGCTATGAATAGTAATGTTAAAGCATGTCACAAAGTTTCCCCTGTTAATACATCCGATATAGTTTGAATTTGAGTATCAAATCTCCTTCGGAGGATTACTTCTCTTATAAATGAGCATATAATCTTTTGTTTCTTACAAGCATCTTGATACTTTCTTTATATCTTTACAATGTTTTAATCTAGAATTACTCTGATATCTACATAACATTTCAACAACAAAACTAATGTCTAGTCCTGTGCAAGTTTGAGTATATATTAAACTCCCAATAATATATTCATAAGGAATCTTTTTCATTATTATACGTTCTAATTCATTCTTTAAGCATTGTCTAAAGCTAAATTTATCTCCCTTCCAAATTGAAAAGAGCATATTTTTTTTTCATTTTGAATCTTTCTAAAGTCTTACTGGTATATTCTTTATAAGATAATCCTTATATTCCTTGTGGTCTTTCATTGAATATTTTAATTTTTATCACATAAGAAACCTTATCCATGTCTTTAATTTCAAAATTTTTAAAGATTAACTTCTTGATCTCATATGATAAATTAAGATTATTAATATCAAGTAAGATATCATCAACATATAAGACTAGAATATAAATTTGATCTTACTAATCTTGAGATATATAGATTAACAAACAATGTTTTCATTAAACTTAAGATACCATTATTAAGAGGCCTATTTAAATCCATATATATATATTAACTTCTTAAGTTCACATGTCACATTTTTCTTTCCTTCAATTAGAAAGCCCTCAAATTGTTCCATATAGATTTTTTCCTCTAAATTTTCATTTAGAAAGGAGACATATACATTCATTTAATGGAGTTATAATAATTTTAAATGAATTATTTTTTGGAACAGTAGAAAAGGTTTTATTATGATTAACGTCATCCTTTTAATAATAATCTTTATATATCGTTCAATATTGACATTAGAGTTATGTTTATTTTTAAAGGCTCATTTACACCTAACTCTCTTACAAGCTTTTAGCAATTCAATGAGATCCTAGACTTTATTGTTATCTATGGATTTCAACTCTTGCTTTATGGCATCTAACCACTTACTAGAATTTTCACTTTCAATGACTAGTGAAAATGAAAATGTATCTTTATTAATTCGTAAATCACCTTCAACCTCTTATAAGTAAACTATATAATCATTTAAAACAATATATAACCTTTTTCTTTGATATCTTCTTAATGCTACTTTATGTGGCTCATCCATGACATTCATTAATGATAACTTCATTATTTGGAGTTTAGTCATGCATTTTTTGTTCTTGTAAAATGCTAAAATTTTCAATAACTTCAAAAACAAATATTTGAGAAGAAGATATAGACAAGGGAACTTGTATCCTAACTTCTTGAATTTCTACTTTACATAGTTCCTACTTTCAATAGTTTCACTATTTTCAATGAATCAATAATTTCTAGTTTCACTAGTCCTTGTACTATAGTTAAGATGATAAAATATATACCTTTTAGACTTTTTTTGGATAATTAATGAAGAATTCGTCGATTTTTTCAATAAAATTTCTTTTCATATAGATTATATATTCTTACTTTTACTAGCCAATTCCAAACATATAGTTACTTTAAACTATGTTTCCTTCTTATTCATAGTTTAAATGGTGTCTTAAGAACTACCTTACTAGGAATCATATTTAATAAGATATGAAAGTCCAAAATCATATATCCACAATGGCCAAGGTAAAGCACACACACCATGTTTTCTAAGGAATTTTGCAAATGAACTTGAATGTTTTTCAATTTCATTTTATCTCCCACAAATTCACCACCTATGTTAGATATGAAAATTTTCACCTTTTATCTAGTTGTCTGTTGCCCTTATTGATAAACATCTCTAAGACATCTACAAGTTGTGATTTTTCATGCAACAAATAAATAGAGCCATAATGTGAAAAATCAATAATAAAGGTGATGGAAATTTTCTCTTTGACAAACAATGGAATATCTAAATGCTTGTATATATCAATGTATACAATTTTGAGGATTTGCGTTCATTTTGTGAATTTTTTCATAATTGTGTATTTTGTATATTTTTCTTTAGTTCAATATTTACAAATCTCAAGATTAGTAAAATTCAAATATGGAAGGATTTCATTTTTTAATAATCTAAACTATATATGACCTAAATCTTTATGACATAAGTAGTTAAAGTTTCATTTATAAAACCTCATTTAGTACCAATATTATGATGTAAGGTTAACAGAGTTTCAATAAAAAGATTATCAAGCTTTAATTTATACAAATAAACACAAAAAAACCAGAACTAATAACGTAATTATTTTTGAACAAACTAAAACATCCATTACTAAAATTTAAAAAGTATCCAACAATATCAAGATTTTATAAAAAATCTAAGTTTTGGGAAAAGGTAGGAATATAACGAGTTTGGAAAAGTTCTAGATTTAACTACGGCTTTTACTTAGTTTTTCTATAGAGTAAAATGTTAGATTCAGTGTTGTACCAGTTGATTGTGATTCAGTGTTGTACCAGTTGGTCGATCACAATATTTTGTACCAAACAAAAAATCATATGAAAAGTTAAGGTTTTATTTCAAGTATAGATATTATAGATATTAGATGATACTAACTGATATTTAAAAATTTTCCTAAATATCAAGTGCAATTTTTTTTTTAAAGGACTAGAAAAGTTATCAAAGTCAAAACTCTTCTCCTAACTCCTAAACCCTCCACTTCAGACCATAGTTAGAATGCTTCCCCTTTTCCTCCTAACTTGTTATTGTCACTGCTATCAACCATTGTTATTTTTATGTCTTCGTTACTGCTACCATTGTCTCTTGTTGCTGTCATTGCTAATGCCACTTAACAACTCAACTTTTATTCTCCATTGTTTTCATCTCCTAATTCCTATAAGTAATTTTGTTTTGTAGTTTAAATCCTTAACTTGTGTGCAAAATATTATAAAAACTAATAAAAGGGAAAAGGTGAATTATAAGGAAAAACCTTTCTTGAAGGAAGGATAAAGCATAGTTGACATCAAGGCCAGACTAAGTGAAACATCCAGTATACTCCTTAACTCTTCCATTGATGTTTATGATGACAACATTTCTTATTAATAAGTAGGTAATGGCAGTTTATGCCTTTTTAGTGCTTCAATTTCTCTACTTTTCTGTACTACCTATCTTTAGGGTAGAAAAACTCATTTTGTTACACTCTGAGTTTAGGATTGAGGAAGATTGAGGACTAAGAGGAAGACTCCAAGATGACACCAGTTTTTTGTTACAAAATTGATGGGTTAAGTCCTTTGAACAAAAATCTATATTTTACCTTGTTGATTTATATTATTATTATTTTTTGAGACAAGATTAAATTAAAGCCAAAAATAATATATCATAATATATTAGAAGATTATTTATAATTTTAAAAAATTTAGGGAATATTTATAATTTTTAAAAATTACCTTAAATGGTACTTGATATCGATCGATATTGTTGGATCCCGTTTCTAGAACCCAACTTCTTACACTTAAAACACTATCACTGCTAAAACTGAACATGATCCCTCTTAATTACTCTTGAAGCAGAATAGAAATCGAAAACCAAAGCGAATGAAACGAAATAAATGCGAAACTAAATGAATCGAATACCAATGGAAAATCGAATACGAATGCGAAACAATTAGATCAATTGAAACTGAAACTAATATAATCAAATCCAAATGAAATCAATGAACTCTTGACAACTCGTGAAATGGAAACGGATCGGATTCAAACTTGGAATCGAAACATATATATGAAAGGAAACCGAAGAGCTATTTCAATGTCCAACATCCAGGGGTGGTTTATCTTAAGGAAGCGTTGCGTTGGATACCCTAAACTTGACCTACACAAACCAGTATAATTTTTTTTTCTCTTTTACATCTTATGCATCTTTTCAAAGTCCCATATAAAACAAAGCAATGTAATTTCCCCTTTTGAAAATTTATCCTTAATCTTATTATTCTCAAATTTCTTGATCCTTCTTATTCATCATGCATATATCAAAATCATCTTTAACAAGAATCTTATCCTCACATCATCATAGCCATACAACTCATTTTGTTAAGAAAATTTGGGCAGCATAACAGCTGCATTTTAACCTATCCAAAAACCTGCAAATAGTAAAGCTCACTTCTATAAACATACATCAATTCCACCGGACCCTCCGTCCGGAAATTCAGCAGAAACGCAAACCTAAATTCTAAACCATTTCGAGTCATTTTCATATCAATTTAAATTCATCACATTTACATTAATATCCCTTCATCCAGTACATTCATCCATATCTATCTAAAATATATATACATATCCCAATTGTATTCATAAATCAATCCAATTGATATACAAAACCAAATTACACAATCTAAAACCAATACATATCCAATTTCATCACTCAAGTTCTTATACAATTGCCTAATCCAAATACATTATGAAACCAAAAATCTTACAATACTCTAATGGCATCCCAAGCCAGGTTTCATTTCCATTAAATTTAAACCAATAACACAAAGAACAAACATATACAAATACTGATATCTTGATGTCTTTCATCCAATCTCCTGCTCGAATACCTGGAGATGGGGATGAAAGGGGGGTGAGCTAGAGAGCTCGTGGATAATATGCTTGTAAGATGGAAAATAAGCGAAATCTTTTTCTCAAACTTTTGCAAGCTTATAAAGAATTTCGTAGTAGAATTTTCATCAAATATTTGTTTCACAAACTCTTCAACCTTTCAAAACATTTATACCAAAATGCCAAAAACTGTCACAGTTGAAAACTTCACTTTCTTATTCTCATAAAACTCAAACTTTTCTTTTCACAAAGCAATAACAATTTCAAATATATGAATGCATCACATTTCAAGCAAAATCACAATCCTATAACACATCATAATGGTTTGGCAAGTCCAAATACACATGATGACTACACAATTCCATAAAATGGCCTTGTGTAGTCTTACACATAAGGGAGTCCTAAAAGGAACTCCGTGCCACTTGCGGGCAGCCGGGAGAAGGCTTTAAGAATGAGACCAGTGCACTGACTCCACATGAGGGACTATGCCGAAACCCACATAACATGTAATCATGCATTGAAAATTTCTTTGCCCAAATGGCACTTTCTTGAAAACTTGATTTTATGCACATGACATATATATGCAATTCTAGCATTACCTCACAATTTGCAAACCATAATTCACATACCAATCTTTAATTTTCTAGACCAAGAATGCATACTTTAGACAATTGTAAATCATTTAGAAGTCATGTCACACAAGTGCACATATTGAATTGTCAATCAATTAAGCATAAAGAACTCAGCAATTCATAACCTTTCCAAATTTAAATGTAAAACAATAGCTTAGAAAACATGATCATTTTCTTGATTTTTTTCCAAAACTTTCAAATAGCTTAAAATTTGTAAAACAAACATATTACCCACCTTTAAAATCCATGCCATAAGCTTGATCAAATCATCAATTGTCCAAAACTTCCTTGGTTCTTCCAATATAAAATTTCCTAAACCAAAATCAACCAAAACTCATATCATAATCATCATCTTTCACAAACCCATATGGTTCCAAACTCTCTACATCATAATCTTCTAAAATCCAATATCATAACCATCATAATTCTCAAAATTGAACATATAATTTGCAATCCCATAAGATTTCTAACCTCTCTACATCATAATCTTTCAAAATCCCCACTCACATCATTTGGCATAATGTCTAACTCATTTTTCATCCATAATTAAATATAACCCAAACATAATCATCAAAAATAACTTCAAAAACTACAAACCCCACTCATATAGTTTGGCATAAGTTCTAATAAATTCTCATCCAAGATCAAACATAACCTAAGGCTAAATCATTTAAAATTTACTTCATAATTAACAAACCCATAACCATCTAAAGCCAAAACAACCCAAAAACTCAAGAAAAACTCAAAAATCAAAATCATCTCTTACCTTTCTCTTCTTAAAATTCGAAATTCCTCTTGCTTGGAAAGAGACTCTTGACTTCTTCCTTCTTGTCCCCTTAGAAACAACTCAAAAATACCTTAGGAAGCTCACAAAATCAGAGCTCTTGCTTCATCTTCCTCCTTCTCTCTTCATCTCCACCGATTCTCCCTCTTCTCTCCTTTTCTTTCTTTCCTTTCTTTTACAATTTTCGTGGCTTGCTTCTAGAACCCACGACCATCACTCCTTTTATATGCCAAGTCACTAAATGGAGCATAAAAGACCCCTTTGTCCCTTTCTTATAAGCCTTTAATCTCAAATCTTAAAGTTAACTTCCTAATTTGCCCCTGAATTTTTCTTTAAGTCATGCTTCCTTTAGGACAATTATACTCACATCTAAATGAAGGAATTTGCTAAAACCTCCTTCTAGAGAATTGTTCCTCTATGTCTTAGTTTCGTAATGCCTTAAACTTCGCTTCAATCGGATCTCTACAGATCCCGAAATTCGCAAAATACTGAACTATGTTCAGAAACTTCACTATCTCACTTTGATTCAAATAATCTTACCAATTAAATCTCTAAAATTCATAATTTTCACATAAACATGAACTTCATTATTTTAGGAATCCAACGCTTCAAGAACCAAGTCATTCGGATGTCGGACGGAGAAGATATAAACAAATGATTTGACAAGGTCGGATGAGGAAAGACAAATAGCAAACTCAGAATGAAACAAAACATTCTGATTATCATATGATTCAATCAAACTTTTTCAATTCAACTCCAATTGATGCAAATTTTCATGGAGAGAAACATACATGTGTTAGGAATTCAATGGTTCAAGAATCGCCTCAATCCGAGGTCGGATGAGGAAGATATGATCAAAAGAGTATACTATGTTCATTCTCCAAAATCAATTTGAACATACTTTGGCGCAATTGCCATAACTTTCTCTAAAAATATCCAAATGCCTTCGTTCTTGTTCCATTTGAAAGCTAACATCAAGATCTACAACTCGTATTAGAGGCCTCAAAGCGAGATTCGGCCTCAAAATTGGTCAAAATCACAAATTTGCCAAGGTGACCCGTAGCTGTCCGTTAAACGGACAGGCATGTCCGTTTAACGGACACATACGGCCAAAACTGTGCCAATTCGTCCGAGAAAGTCCGTTAAACGGACACCCGTGTCCGCCTAACGGACATACACATAACAAGGGGTCCTTTTGACCCGTAGCTGTCCGTTAAACGGACTCCCATGTCCGTTTAACGGACATGCTAATTCCACAACTTCTTCAATCTTTTTCCAATGGTTCTCTCATTCAAACTAACATCATATACTCTTATAATCTTCACATATTTACTTATTCAAATGCCTAAACACTTCATAAAACTTCAAGCAACAAATTAAATTCATGAACTTCTCAAATCTCAACTAATTTGGTTTATCAAAACCACAGTTCTCAAATATGTATCAAGGCTGTCACTAACATCAAACTCAAATAACATCATAACTTGGATCAACTATAACTCTTAACTCCGATCTCGAAATCTTGCATTCTTAGTCTCGTTGGAAACATGGAAGAACAAACTACAACTTCAAAGAAGGCAACTTTGGCCAATTCCATTTCAATCATTCCTAAATTTTCCCTTGAATCAGCATATACATTTCTATTTTACATTCAACCTCAATGCATATGATTTCTCACATTTAATATCATTAAGCCATTTACCAAAAACCTCTCTTGCTTTTGCATCATATATCATATGAATCACCCTAATTCATTCTAAGGGTTGCTCATTCATCATCCATACATGATTTACATTCCAATATTATAATCATCTATAATACAAATCACATACAAAATACTCATTTAATTTCATCTATTATTTCTAAATTTCACTTCAAAGTTCGGGGTCCAACACTGACACCACCAAATGTAGCGCCCTCTTACCATAGGGTACACATCGGGACGCCCACAGGTCGCTCCGACATGTAACCCACGATAAAGGTGCACTACCGAACCAACCAACTAAAATCCACAAGGCATAAAATATAAATATCACTAAAAATTGAAACCAAATTTTCTTTTCATTTCAATATCTCAAATCCATAAATACATAATCCTGTCTAACACTGCTCAAAAGAAACTAAATACATCCTAAATAGGTCATCCCAAAAGAAGATCCTACCTGACCCACCTCTGCGCCATAACTTCTCTTACCGACGATCCATAAGGCAGAGAAGACTCTAACAATCTGGAGCTAGGAAACCTACTATCGCTGTCCTGAAAAAAAAATTGCAATGTTGGGTGAGTTTGCGAACTCAGCGAGAAACCATCATCGATGGTCCACCCAACTCATGCATATACAAA
>JANIPM010000007.1:51634972-51651485 GCA_027478405.1 Erythroxylum cassinoides
CCATCTTGTAATTGTTATTATAAATACATGATCGTCCCAAGATCATGTGAAGTAAGATAGTGGTTTTATATGACACGAGTTCTAGTGGTGTTTTAGTAACAGTGATATTTTAGTAGTTTTAATTGTTTTATTAGTAAAAGACTATTTTATCCTTAAGTTTTCATCTTTTAGAGTTTATATTATCTTTTGTAGCCACTTGACGACAACTTTGGTAAGTTGAAAAACATTATTTCAGATTTCTATTGAATTTCTTTGGTTCTTCAAAGGGTTTTGTACAACCTTTGAAAAATTGAACGCTATACGCTGCGTCAGGTGGTATCATAACAAGGATGTCGACTGGGAGCGATAGCAACGGTCTTCGTGATAGTGTTTAGGAGGCTAGGGCTCCTTTTTTAGGAGACGAAGTGATGCAACGTTTGGAGCAACATCTAGAGCAGCAGATAGAACACAGATTCTGACGTTTCGAGGAGAGTCTTGAAGAGATTGTGGAACGTCTGAATGCTCTAAGAATTGATACATACAGGAGGCAGGATAACCGTAGAAGACCAGGGCTGGAGATGGCTCGTGGTGAACCTATAGGTAGAACTATGCCTGCGAGGAGACAACCAATCTATGAGGAGGAAGAAGATTACTATGAGCTGAATAGACTTGGGCATTTTCAACAACACGATGGGAGTAAGAGGAGAGACGCCTATGGTGGATTTGAAGATAGAGACGTGGGGGATTATAGACTGAAGGTGGATATCCCCTATTTTAATGGTAGTCTAGGTATTGAAGATTTTTTAGACTGACTTGCAGAAATTGACAGATTCTTTGAATATTTGGAGATTGCACCAGAGAAAAGAGTTCGGATTGTGGCTTGTAGATTGAAGGGGGGAGCTTCGGCATGGTGGGAAAGGATTCAATCACGGAGGGAGCACGAAGGGAAGGGACCGGTGCGTACATGGTATAGAATGAAGTTTCTGTTGAAGCAGGAATTCTTACCATCGGATTACGAGCAGATTCTATTCCAGCAATATCAACGGTGCAGTCAGGGAGGACGGACAGTGCATGAATATACCGCAGAGTTCATGAGGTTGGCAGAGAGAAACAACCTTCTAGAATCCGAAGGACAGCAGGTTGCTTGATATTTGGAAGGGTTAAGACTAGCACTTCGAGACAGAATAGGAGTACATGTTATCCGCACCCTATCGAAAGCAAAGAACATGGCCTTAAAGGCGAAGATAATGCAGCAGGAGCGTAGCAGAAGGAATGTAGAGAGCTATAGGACTCCAGCATCTAGTGATAAATACAAAGTTGTGCAGGAGCATACTGCCCATAGTCATGAGGTGCGGAGTGTGGAGGATAAAGTTATGGGAAAGAGGCATATGGTTGAGGCGTGAGATAAGGAGATGAAGAGATTTGAGAACCCCTATGCTAAACCAACTGTGGGGAAGTGCTTCAAGTGTAGTCAACGTGGACATAGATCTAATGAGTGTCCTTTGAGGAAGAAGGTTAACTTTGTAGAGAGGGACGAAGATGATGAGGGAATCGCTTGCGAAGTAGATGCAGATGAGGATGATGAGTATGAAGTTGACGAGGGCTCGGCGTATGTGGTGAGGAAACTGATGTTAGCACCTAAACAGGAAGACCGAACTCAAAGGAATCAACTATTCCGCACGAGATGTACCATTCATGACAAGGTATTTAGAGTTATCGTTGATAGTGGAAGCTGCGAGAATATTATTAGCAAGGGGGCAGTAAAGAGGTTAGGGTTACCGGTGGAAAAACATCCTAATCCTTATACCTTGGGGTGGATTAAAATCGCAGTAGACAAGATAGAAGTCACAGAGAGATGTAGAGTTCCATTATCCATTAGCAGGTATAAAGATGAAGTATATTGTGACGTTGTTGATATGGATGTTTGTCAATTGCTGTTTGGGAGACCATGGCAATTTGATGCAGATGCTCAGCATTCGAGAAGGAGCAACCAATATCAATTGGAGAAGGATGGGGTCAAGTACACGCTCTTACCGCTTAAAACCAAGACTTCAACCTCTGAGAGTAATGCTTTTTTGTCTATAGTTAAGAGGTTCGAAGTGGAGGTCAAGGAAACACGACAAGTACACGTGTTAGTGACCAAATAGGTGTTGACGACTGAGATAGAGTTTCAAGTGGAGGAGTACCCGGAGATAATGCAACCCCTACTACAAGAGTTCAAGGAGTTGATGCCATACCATATTCCGGATAGGTTACCCCCTATGAGGGATATCCAACACTATATAAACCTCATTCCCAGATCCAGTTTACCGAATTTGCCACATTACCGAATGAATCCGAAGGAAAGTGAGATTTTAAAGGAGAAGGTGGAGTTATTACGAAAGGGGCTTATACAAGAGAGTATGAGTCCTTGCGCAATTCTGGCATTATTGACTCCAAAGAAGAATGAAAGTTGGAGGATGTGTATTGACAATAGAGCCATTAATCGGATTACAGTGGGGTATAAATTTCCTATACCACTGTTGGATGACATGTTGGATCATTTACATGGTGCGACAATATTTTCGAAGATTGATCTGTTGGATCATTTACGAGTCCTTTCCAAGTGGAGGAGACTAACACGGAGTTCTAGTGGTGTTTTAATACTAGTGGTATTTTAGTAGTTTTAATTGTTTTATTAGTAAAAGACTGTTTTATCCTTAGGTTTTCATTGTTTTCATCTTTTAGAGTTTATATTATCTTTTGTAGCCACTTGGCGATAACTTTGGTCAGTTGAAAAATATTATTTCAGATTTCTATTGAATTTCATTGGTTCTTCAAAGGATTTCGTATAACCTTTGGAAAATCGAACGCTATATGCTACGTCAGTTGGTATAGTCAAGAAATATTGAAATTGGAAGAAAACACGTAGGAAAGGGGAAAAAAACAAGCCATCTTGTAATTGTTATTATAAATACATGATCGTCCCAAGATCATGTGAAAGTTTGGTATCATAAAATCAAGAACAACTTCATGTACAGGATTAGATCATTTTAATTATTGAGGGAGAGGATTTGACAAAACACTGGAAGAATTCTAATGAAACGAAGAAATCAAGCAAGTGAAGACAAAGAAACTCACTTCACAGTTGACAGGGTTATGGGAAATTGTGTTTTGGCTTATCAAATGGTAGATTTATACCTTTTGTTTTTCAGCTTTGCTTAACTTTCGAGGATCTCGGCAAACAACAACGACTATAATTGAAAATTTTATCAGGCTCTGTCCCATCAGTTTCTTCAGAGAAGGAAACAATAGTACTCTCCACCATGGACCATTCCCAAGTCCTTCCATTATTTAGATTATAATTATTTGGTAGAATTATCCTAAAATATGGAGGAGGATTGATACAAGAAATTGTTCCATAGCACCTACATAAGAATTAAAGTTTAGAGAATTTTTACAAATAACTATTTAGATTTAAGTAGCACAGTCGAATACAATATATCCTAGGTTCTACCTGCTTTGTATTGAAAACAAAGGTTGAGTTATTATGGAACTTGAAGTAATGATAATGATAATTGGAACATTATGAACGTAAACTGTTGATCCTACGAAATAATACTCGTGCTTAAACTAGACGCCATTAGAAGAATGGTACTACATAGAAGAGACAACCAGGTTCATGATTGAAGATAAAAACAACGATGTACTGAAAGTGAAATAGCTATGAATCGTTATTAGAAATAATTAGCAGACACATCATAGAGTCACACATGATGATCAATGGAACTATGGTATGTTTATGGAGATGGCCCACTTAAGGACTGGTACATTATTCCTAGGCATGGCCAAGCTTTTGGCTTTTATGATAAAGAAACAGTAATCTGATAAAAGGGAGATGGGAAAGTGGGCAATAGCTCAGGCCATTGTTTGACGGCAACACGATGGTCCTGAAGTTTTACTATCAAGATGGTTAATATCATCAGTGCTGATGACTTCAACCATGAATGTTTTCAAAAGCAGGAGCCTGGTTCTTTTATCCTATAATTCAGTGTGAATGTGTGAAATTCATGTTAAAAACCACGAAAGATTTAACACTACAAGAAAATCGTCAGTTTAGCGACGGAAATTTTTGACAAAAAATGGTTATATTTTGTCGGTAATATAAATTATCGATAGAATCAACCGACGGACAACGGCGTCGTTAAAATGGTCGTATGTAAATTTAACGACAGACATATTATGTCACCGTCGGTAATTATACCAACAGAAGGTCGGTGTGTGAATCGTTGGTAAATTTACATACGGAATAAAATATTTCATTGCAAGAGTTTTTGACGGTAATGTTTACTCCGTCGGTGAATTTATGATGGTTGTAATTGTCCGTTGGTGAACCACAGTTTAGAAAATCTTGACGGTTTGCAATATTACCGATGGAACGAATTGTTTACATCAGTAAATATCTAATATTTTACTGACGGTTTATTTTTTCCATTGGTAAATATAATGTATTTTGCCGACATTCTTATATTTTCCGTCGATAAAGAAAACTAAAATTTAAAAAAAATATCCCAACATTTAATTTTATTTCATGATCTTATGATTAATGCATAATTTTAACAATTATGAATTATCTGTGCATAATATTTTGATTTGTTTATATATTTAATTTGTTTAAACAGAAAGTTCATTGATGATATAAAGTTAAAATTATCTTCATTGATAATAAAAACATTATAGTGTACATAATAAATCTTTATAATTGAAAGCAAATGAGTACAACAATCTTAATATCCTGGTGACTGCAGGTGCTACCTCACTTTCAACTCATCCACCTCATGTCTCAGCTGACCTATGTAGTCCATCAATATGTCCACTCTGGTCCGAAGTTGATTGACTTCATTGGTTTGCAACTGTCTACTACATATTGCAGTACTGGATGTGAAAGATTGCGAATAACATGTATGTTTGCAAAAGAACCTACTCCGAAGATTCTTCCACGACGATCCCTGCCACTCACTACATCAAGATACATTTAACTCTGATCAACAACTTATTTGTCTTGAGACTGTCGCTAAATGTTTTCTTGTATTTGGTCATATGAGGAGACATGTTTATATTAGTAAGTGATAATTATTACAAATTAATATTAAAGCATAAATTATACATACATTCAGTTCTCTATATCAACAGTTGACGAATGTCACATCGTCATACTTCTTAGTGTGAGTGTGCAAAAATAGTTGAGTAGGTGTAGGCCACATGTTTATAGACTTTTCCTGCATATTTAACCTAAAATGTTATACGTGAACTAGAATTTGTAAAAATTTCGGCAGAGTTTTCTCTATTTTTATGATATTTACCCCATGATGAACAAATAAAATAACTCAACACAGCCATATATGATACCAGACATTTATATCATTATCATTATCCATAATACATATATTTTCATTCCAACATTCACGCATCAATTTAAATTGAAATACAGCAAAGTAAAACAATTAAAATACAAGTGTAAAGTTTAAATACTTACAAGTCTCTCCACATGCTTGTGGTAGGTAATTGATCCTTTTGTATGTACGGAAAAACTCTCTCCCTCTGATCCTCCACGTCTATTGGTCAAGTGACATTCTGACCAGGACATTGTCTCAGGTGATGTCCAATACTCCTACCAATGACTTCATATTTGCTCAGAAATATAACATGATCATACACTAGTCTTATGTATCGCATCAATAAAGTTGCGATAACGTATACGAACTCGCCTCTTCCATATTTTATGTATGATCACGTCGAAATCAAAATCTCAAAAAAATGCTTTCTGAAATAAATATGAAAAAATTCGATAACTTATAATATAATAATATTTATATTATTAATGTATACAAATTAATTAAAAATAAAAAATGTTATTGTACTTCAAACTCCTGAAAGTAAAATGTCTTTGTGGCCTGAAAGATATTCTTCCATACATAACCCTCATGATCAATCCTCACCTTAAATTTAAATATCATATTTCTATAACACTGTCTAGACGGAATCAACCTAATGTAAGAATAAATAATTTTATACCATTTGCAAAAATTTAAACCTATAACTAAATTATAAACATATAGTATTTCATGTAATTTTACTTACAAATTATTGACAATTGTTATGCATGTTCTTCCATCAGGTCTCTCAACTTCAGGCTGGCGGTCTTCTCCTCCATCCGATATAAGGGTAGTGAATGATATGGAAGTAGTGGATTGTGTAGCATGAGAAGCAGCAGGTGATGCATTATCTGCAACTGTAGGCTCTGAAGGGGAAGAAGGTGATGCAGTTGCATCTGTAGATTGTGATGGTTGATTTTTACAGTAAGTACCTATGAACATACGTTTGAACCTAGGCTGCATTACCTCATTGTGTCTCTTTATGGCATCTTTCTACCTAAAATTCATTATTTATTGAATTTTTTAGAAATATAAGAATTTGAATTCAATATTTTACACAGTATATGAAAAAGGAAATAAGGCAATTTGTTGAATATCATATTTAAGTACAAACTTTGAATTAGAAGGTTAACAATTGTTACAATCATAGAACAAGAACATTAACAACCACACTCAATAGGACGCAGTTTGACTCCTAACTAGTAGGGAGGTTGTTTGACAAATTGTTACAGATACAAAAATAAATCAACTTTAAAGATGAGCCCATTGTATTGCATCGATAAATGATAATGATATAATTATTTTCTTAGATTTCAAGTGACATGAGAGTCGGTAAAGGTAAATGAGTCTCCAATGTCTAGATTCCTGAAAAGGGTTCTGACATGTTCGATCGCAACAATTGAAACAGTGATAGTTCTTCACTCAGGTGTAGGGTTTTAAACACTTTCTTGCGACAATCTTTCCTCTATAGCTAAACTTATAGAGGATACAGTGAATAAGTCGTCAGATTTAGTACGAAAGACAAACTCTCCAGATGAACTACCAGTACGAAACGATTTTCCTAAAACACAACAAGTACAGAACTTAGATATTGTCATAATACAAAACCGTTAAACGAATCAAATTTGGAGTGACATGCATACTTACATTTGGGAGAGGAAGATGCAAATGAGTAATGAGATAATCTCTTTCATACTAGATGTGCCACTAAGGATTGGGTGTTTAATATCATCTTAAATGGAAGAAGTTGTGTGAATATAACTAATATAGAGTTGGTAAAGAAGTTGAGGCTACCAACTACGAGATACCTTAAACCATATACTTACGATGGTTGAATAAGAGTGGGATGGTTAGGGTAAGAAAATAACTACTGATTTCTTTCTCAATTGAGAGGTATATGGATGAAAATGTTATACGATATAGTTCCTATACAAGCGAGACACATTTCTTTTGAGACGTCTTAGGAAATTTGATAGCAGAGTCACGAATGATGAGTACAAAAATAAATATTCTTTTACCATGAATGAAAAATTGGTCATCCTTACTTTTATTATCATAAAAGAAAGTTTATGAAGATCAATGCAAGATTTGTCAGAGTGAGTAAGATAAATTAAGGGACAAGAAATAAGAGCAAATATTGGAGAAAACTTAAAACACTTTGCCAAAGCAAAACTAAGAGATAAATACAAAGATAAAGTGTAAGTTTATTGGTCTAAGTAAGGGATATCAGAGATGCATACTTGGCAAAGTGTTATATGCTTTTTCTTATTTACAAAAAAGTATTTCCTTTCTTATGATATTAATGCTAATGCTACTTTACCTAGTAGTATTGTGCATTTTCTGGTAGAAATTTGAGGATCTTTTTCAAGAGGATATTTTGAGTAGATTAGCCCTTGTGAGATGGATTGAATACTAATTGATTTTACTTCAAAAACTTAGATTTCAAACTGACCAATATATATAATAAGCTTGGTATAGACAAAAGAGATGTACAAGCAAGCAGATGAAAGTATAGACAAAAGAGATGTATAAGCAAGTAGATGAACTCTTGGAGACTGTGAGAGGAAGCTTAAGCTTATGATTTGTTCTTGTTTTGTTAGTACCAATGAAGGATGGATAATGGAGAATATGTTGGATTATTGCACTATCAACAAAATCGTTGTACAGTATAGATACTATATTTTTCGATTAGATGATATGCTTGATGACTTATTTGATATAAGTTTATTCTCTAAGATTGATTTAAACCTAAACATGAATTGTATGAATGGATAGTAACGTCTTTTGATTTGATTAGTACATCTAGCACTTTCATAAGGTCAATGAACTATTATGTTTAGCATGAATTTTTAGGTAATTTTGTAATTATGTACTTTAATAATATTCTAATCTATAAAATTAGACCTTAGATGAACATGTTGAGCATTTAGAAAAGGTTTTGCATGTGCTTAAGCAATAAAAGTTGTATGCGAATTTGAAGAAGTGTACTTTTTGTGGTAATTAGGTTATATTTCTTAGTTATCTGGTAAGCGAAAACAAAATAGAGGTAGACATGAAGAAAGTGAGAGCTAATAGAGAGTCGTCAACACCCAAATTTGTTAGTAATGTTAAGAGTTTCTATAGGTTGGCTAGTTTTATTTGGTGATATGTTAAACACTTTAGCATAATTAATGCACCTTTAACAAAGATAGTAAAAAAAAAGTGTAGGATTTAAGTGAAGTAAATATATAAAAAAAGTCTTTAATCTATTAAAAGATAAGTTCAATCTAACACATTTGTTTGCTTTATGTAACTTTTTGAACATCGTTGAGAGAAGTATGATGTTTCAGGTGTAGGAATTCAGTCTATTTTGATAAAAATTGAAATTTAATATCATAATTTAGTGAGAAGCTTAATTGAATAACTTTAAATTGCCTTAACTCAAAATACAAATATGTATACATTAGTGAGAGCTTTAGAAACTTCGCAACATTACTTATGCACTAAAGAGTTTTGATACATATGGACTATGAGTTTTTGAAATATAGCCAAGGTCAAATTAAGCTAAGAAACATACCAACTTTATAAAGTTTATTGAGACTTTGCCTTATGTGTTAAAAGTAAAAGTAGGTTAAAAGTAAAATTATGAGACTTTTAATATTAAGAAAAAGACGCCATTTTCTTTAAGTTAATAACGTTCAAGCGGAAACAGACGACGACATAAAGGTTTAAAATTTACCGACAGATATTCCATTGGCAAAATTAAAAATATATCAATCCGTGAACAATTCTCGTATTCTTTACCAACGGATATTTTTCCGTAGTTAAATTCCGTGGCAAATTAATTTGCCCATGTATTTAGCGATGGATATTACTATAACCACTAAATGACATTTTCCCCGTCAACTTTGGCGACAGAAAATTGAAATTCATCGATAATTTGTAACATTTTTTAATCCGTCGCTAATTTCTTATTTTCTTGTAGTGTGATTCTTAATTCCCTTTGTTTGGAAGCAAAGGAGAATGTGAATTCACCCACTTGTAAGCCCCTACATCCAAAATTTGGATTGAGATGCTAGCAAACTCTCCGTGAAACAAAGAAAAAGATGATATCTTAAATTTTCCGCCTGTGAATAACGAATCTCATTAAAAAATTTGCAGACAAGATTTTGATAGCTCAGATCAGTCAGAAACATAAATGTTGAAACTCAGTACTCGCTATGTTTCTTAAGAGAGTATATGATTTGGTATAAAGATTAATAAAGAGTAAGGATAAATATATAAGTAACAGATGATGTTGATAGAAACCATAATAAAGAAATATGATGATATCAGATTAAAGGAAAATGACAATGAAATAGGAAACTGCAGGTTCTAAATAGCAGGATTTGAGGCATGGAACTTTAAAGGAAAATGACAATGAAATAGGAAATTGCAGGTTCCAAATAGCAGGATTTGAGGCATGGAACTTTAAGACAATAGTTAGCCTGAAATTTTAGCATCTTCATCAGAATAACCGTGCCACAACCTTCTCTTTTGGATGATCAATTCTTCGAGTTCCACTGTGTCCAGCCTCCACAGTGAACCCAGCAAGGGGTCAAACCATACATTTTGCAGCTCAACCGAGTTAAGTGCATTATTTTACCAGCAAATGTGATTATAATTGTGAATCAATCAGTAACTCCTCTCGTAGAGGGGAAAACCTTCATGAGGAAGCTTGAGAGTGACCAAATGCAGATGACACCAAGGATTTGAAGGACATTCAAGAGTGTGTTGAGAGAGTTACTTATTTCTATGTTGTGTGAAGTCATCTCAGCTCCTCTGACTGTAAACGACAAGGCTGTTACCAGTTGTGCTGCTCTGTTGAGTTGGTGCAATCTATAAACCTGTTTATCAAGAGCAATATAATTTCAGTTTAGATGATCAAACTAGCCTAAACTAAGGTTCAAATACTTTTGGCTAAGAATGCAAACTAATCGAGCTTTCAGTAAGGGCTGGGTTTCCAGCTTGATAAAAGCTTGTTCATGTTCGTTTTTTTTTTAAATAACTGAATGTAATCAGAGCCTCAATCTTAGGCTTGTTTAACAAACGAGCTGGACTTGAACATAGTTAGACTGGCCTCGCTTTTCTTCATGAACTGTTAGTTTATAAGCTCATTTCAAGCTCGTTTAAAAGATAAGCATCAAGTTTTATAATGAAACTGAACTGAACATTAACGGCATGAGCTCATTTATAGTAGATGAGTCGAGCCGAGGTTTTAAATCTAACAAAAAAGCAGAGGAGCCTATGTTCGCAAACATGAAACAAGTTAAGGTTTTAAAAGAACAGAGCCTGAGCATGTAAATATTCGGTATGTGTTGTGGCCCCCTACTTTTGGCCAACATGTCTAACCATGCTAAGACAAAAACTAAAAGTGAGAACTATGTATCACATGGACTTCTCATCAGTGGTCATCACTAACATATTGTGAAGGCACAGAAAGGAAATTAAAGTTAGTTTTTCTCTTTTTCAGAAAGAAATCGCAGAAATTGGTAAAGAATAATCAGCATAGCACTTACTTGAAAAATGATAGGGATTACATGCAATGAAGGTGACTTGCGATATCTTGCATACTGCTCAAATGCAAACTGAACCACAATACCGACCAGGTAAGGAGCAAGAGTTGCAGAAGCTGCTGGGCCAGTCCATGGCCAGACCAATCCCATTGTCACCATTGGTAATAGAAGACTAAGTACCAGGGCAGCCACAGAAGATATCCGCTGACCCAACAGGGGAGATGAAGTTCCATGCCATGTGTCAGATTTTGGTTCTTTGGGCTTCCCTGAGCTGTCTATTAGCAGAAGAAAAACAGCAATACCGCAATAGAAAAAAGCTTCCGAGAAGAACAGGATAAGGAAATCTGCAGATGAGTTATACTGGTTATTGACAGGAAAGAAGAAACCTCATCATTAACTGAAAAAGATATATACACATGACAAATTCACTGTGCATAAAAGTAGAATAAGAAGCAAATTTTCACAAAAATGGCAAAGGAGCATCCAGATTTGTCACCTCCACCAAACTAAACGTGATAAGGTAAAATCCAGCTACTACTTGGTAAGCTTTTGACCCACAATGTGCACCATTGGTACGCTTTTGACTCACAAAGTGCATCAAGTCTTAAAATTCCTCTATCAATCTTCAATATTCCTCTTAACAGTGGTTCCCTAAGAAGTATTTAACTACCACTTCCAGTATCCAGGAAGAAGAAAATCCAGAACAGGCCATACATTAATAGTACTGCAGAATATTAAGAGGAAGGCTCATTCTAGCTTTGAGCTGACTCCTATTATGTTATTAACTGTTTTCGCTGTTTTGTCTGCCAGTATGTTTCTGGAATGATGAGGTGTCTAGATGGTTAGGATTCTATCGGAATGTGTGAGTATAACAGAGGCAAAATGAGAGTGTGCAGGCATGGAATGAGTCTTGTACTGATATCGGGAGAGAGACACCTCTCGAAAGTTGCCATTGTCAACTTTTGTTGGGGTTTTCATTAGTGACAGCACCACCAGACCCCATATTCTCTTCTTATTTTCTCTCATCTTCATTATTATATTACTAGTCCATTGAGTTTCTACCATCATCATCCAGTAGTACATCTGTTTTCTTTAAAAAAATCCATGTCTGTTAAATTATGTTTCAAACTTCATTTCTTGCTGCAAATGATTTGAAGCCTAGTAGTGGTGAATAAATAGCCGTCACCATCTTTCATTTATATCCTCTTCTATTTTCTAGGTTGTTATTAAGTTTCCTCCAAAAATTTTCACCCACATTAGATCATATTAATCTTCTTTCTAATCTTCTTATTTGAAACCCAGTAATCTACTGGACATTGTGAAAAGTGTCATAATCCAATGATCCTTATGATAAACTAAAAGCCCAAACTAGTTCCTTCTGAAAAACTAAAGGTGCTGGTTCCATTTCTTGTGGATGAAAGGTTTCGAGTTCTATTTGACATTATAAAATCAATCAAGTACAGTGTAAACTTTGAAAAGAATTAAAGAAAGTGATAGTGTGATTGCCTGTCAGCAAAGAGTCTTCAAAAACCATGTAGAGTATCTTCCGCAAATAAAGCAGGGGGAGAGTGAAGGAAGCTACGAGGACAGCTGGACCCACAAACCATGAGAGGCTGCTCTGTTTTTTCTGAAGGCTTGATATATCGACTGCATCGTCTTTTTTACATGGATGATTGTAAAATGAGATGAAGCCCGGTTTTCCATTGATTCCCTGGAAACTATCCCGTGAACTGCCAGTAGAAGAGGGAGCTTCAGGATAGGAATCAAGATCTTCATGCTCTGATGCATTTGTTTCAGCCCCATTCAATTGAGGTTCTTCTTCTGTAGTTGCAAACAGTACACTTTTCCTAACTGCAAACTTTCCCCTTAGTTTTGCCAGGCCGTCTATGCAGTGGTACAAGTTAACTAGTCACCGTTAACAAGTAGATTATTAGATCACGTTCAAAATATTTTGCAGCGATTATATCAAATTTAAAGTACCATCTGTCAAGAACTAACCTCATATTTTAGCAGGAAGAAACCCCGTTAAGTACAGAATAAGAGCTCCTATATTACTACCATTCAAGTCATCATGTAAAATGCTTAGGAACAAATAGCATTTCTGTCAAATAATAAAATTGGACAAAATTTTAGAGCTTTCACTAGAACTTACCTTTGGCATTTCTAAGCTTGTGAGAACAACAGTGTAGTCCATGACATTGTTTTCCTAATAAGTACAGCTGGAAAGCCAAAAATGGGTTGTAGAAGTCAGAAAATTTGTTATGCAGCTTCTCATACAAAGAGACAAGGAAAGCATAGCAAACAAAACCAAGAAGTCAAATAGTGAACAAAATTCACCAATATATAGGTTCAACTGTCAACCGCTAGTTACTTACATCATTAGGTGTCTCTTAACATAACAATAGTACAGTGTAAGCTTTAGAAGCCTAGTACATTACTCTGCTACTAGGTTATTAGCGTAATGATTAGGTATCATAATGCAGGCAGTAAAGAGTTGACAGTCATTTGCGGATCTTCCTCCTATAACCCCACTGGGAAAAAAAAAGGAAAAGCAAAAAGGGAAAAGTGGAAAAGAAAAGGAGTTAGGACTTCAAGCAAGTTAACATACAAGTGAAAGAATTTCTCAAAAACACACACTTCCACATTTCACACACACTTAGTTAGTGAATTCTCATTTCCAGCTATTCCTCCAATCAATCTGCTCAGAGAAAAGAGAAAGGGAAAATAAAATAAAGAACAAGAAATTGGGACTCCAAGCAAGTTAATGTATAAATATGAACGAACTATTTAACACACACAAACATACGCCGATGAAAAGTTTTTACTATGCCTTAATCCTTTGAAGAAAGTTAAGGGAATAAGTAAATATGAGTTTCTTCTGTCTAAGTGCATCTACTCCAACAATCACTCTGTAAGAATGACAACAGCATTCCTGATTCTGTTCTGGGCACCGAAGATTGATTCTTCCTCACCTGAACATAATTCACATCAAATATGTCTCACATTTTAGAATCTTTACAAAAGTCTTTTTCGTTTACACAATGCACCAATGAACCAGCGATCAAATTGTCCCTTAACCAAATGTTTACGCGAAAGCATCGAGCTATCTCACAAGAATGCACATTAAAACTTAAGCCAATTCCCCTCGTATGTTAGATATCCTCAGCAGTATCATCCAAACATTACCAACTTCGCGCGATGAGTCCGTTACGACTACAATACAGAAGCTAAATCCAATATGTCAACCATGGATAGGCCAGAATCAGAAGTTTCATAACTCAAGCTATCCGATCCGTTGCAACAAAAAGTCGCCAGGACACAAAACTTTCAAACTGAAGTCAAAGGCTAAAAGCAAAACCAGTTCGCTACCAAAATTTCTCACGCATACTAATCAAAACTCTCAATGACGTTGCAGAAAATATTTATTTATTGATAAAAGAGGTACCTGCGACCTTCTCTTTGGCTTTCTACAGGGCGAAGAAAGTGATGATGCCACACAAGAAAATGAAGATGGGCCAACCTTGAGAGCCATATACATTAACCTATTATTATCTACTCGGAGGTGGTGGCGACCACAGACCTGTCTATGCGACTATCCCTGACTTAGTGGGTTCATATTGACTGATTTAAGGCATACCCATTTCATATGGTGATATCTTAAAGTTGGCCATATAACTTTCCCCGGCGAAGATAGGGAAAGACGAGAACTTTAAGAATTCGGAACATTTGAGGAACTAGGCAGGTTATATAGGAGGTTTTCAAAGGGTGAAAGACAAGAACCCATAGAAGTTGGATGGGGAGTGACGAGGACGAGCGGTTTCTTTGTCTTTTGGGTTTAAAGCAAAGTTAGAACCTTGGACAAATCGTACCCTTACATCTTAGTCAATCCAATGTAAGAAGCATAGTCCATTTCTGTTGTGGAAGGTTAAAAGGTTCTATCTTTCCCTTCCCTTACATTTCCGCATGCATTTTGGGGCATTTGAGTGGTACAGTGTGCATCTATATATTGTTCAAAGCAGCTGTGAATTAGGGTTTCAGAATGGAATCACTGGTGAGATAAGAAATGGACCGACGGGGCAGCTTCAATCTCGATTAAACAACTGGAATCCTTTGAAGTTATTTTTGTCTCAGTTAACAGGACACCGGAAGGACTCCGTGGATTTGTTTTGTTTCTTAAGAGGATGTATAATGAAGGTAGGCAAAATTGCTAGAAGGTCTGATCGGTTCACAACAAAACAGCTGTAATAACGAATTGGCATCAACCACGTCTCCAAGATTGCTTAGATGGCCTTGTGCTTCTTTATGAGATGCATCACCCCTTTCCTCGAATATAGACTGACCCCACCTAGCAGAAGCACTGAAGCACCCCTTTTTATCGATGGTCCGAGAGTCCCCTGCAACAAAAGCGTCACAGCAACATCCAAGGGTCAGCTTTGGATTCTTAAATAGTTTTTAGGAGGCGTGAGGAGGGATGTCGACTACTACGTTAAGTCATTAGTGGCTAAGAGAAGGCGAACAGCACCTTGTATAGGTTGAAGCTACGAGGCTTACCTTATTATTAGAAAAAGTCACTGTACACTAAATTAGCTAGCTAACGTCTTTTTTCTCAGCCCACTGTTATGTTAGTTGTAGAGCACCATTGCGCTATGCTTCCTTACACCCTGGCTTAAGCCTAAGATCTCGGTGATTCTTACTTTACTACTTATGTAATTAGATTAGAAATTGACAATTGGCTTCCGCCCTTTTCGTCTTAATGCTTCTTTATGAGATGCATCGATTTGAATACTTACTTAAATTATCAGTGTCACTTAACAATTGCATTGAGATCCAACTTTATCCTTCTTCTATATCATTTTGGCATAAGAGATATGTTAAAGTTGTCAGGTTTGAATTTTCGTTTATTTTTTAATTATTATTTAATCACACTGATTTATTTTTCTTATATAATATACTTTTATTATTTTTATTCTATAACTTAAAATTTAAAGTATTTTATAATTTGTTGTTTTTGTTAGAATTAGTTTAGCGAAGAGATATCTTGTGAATAATTGGTAAAAATTAGGGGATAAAATTGGTGGTATAGAATTTAAAAAAAAATATTAAAAATCTTTGATGTTAGTGAATAAATTATAGAAAATGTATTAAAGGTAAAATAAATTACATTTATTAGAGAAAACTATTTTGAGGTAAACAGTGGTGATAAAATATGTGAAAATATATTAGGAAAATAAAAATAAAAAGTGAATAGATTATTAAAAACATGGCTTGAAATAAGTGAAATTGAAAATTTATACTTTAGTACATAGTTGACATTTTTAAATTTTTGATCAATTAGGGTTGAAGCAATGTTACGAATACCGTATGGGATTTGTTACTGAATTGAATTTTAGTATAGTAATATATCAGTATCGATTAATACCGGGTACTATTTTGAATAATTTTTTAAATTTATAAAATAGTTCTTAAATTTTTTTAAAATTATAAAATAGTCCATTGTCATATTGTACAGTTGTACTGTATATTTTTATCACTGTCTCCAAAAATCAAAATAATAAATAATAATCACAATTTTAATTTAATTTATAA
>JANIPM010000007.1:51688237-51700858 GCA_027478405.1 Erythroxylum cassinoides
TAGACAATAGAATTAAAAAATGTCTCAATAGCAAACAAACAAAGAGTAAAGTTGTCTTTCTCATCTCTCATTGATAACTACAAGATAAGGATTGTACAAACAACACTTATTTTTTAGATTAGCCTTTATTGTTTTTTTCCCCCTCTCTATGGCATCATTAAAAATAACTCAATATTTCGTTCTCATCAATATTAGCCAGATGAAGTTCCCTCACTAAAGGCTCAATAACTCGGATGAAAAATTAACATTCAAACCAAAATTCAATATCTTCAAGTATAATTTTAGAAACTTCTAATCTAGCGTTAGACCTAAAATATTGAGATGCAACTCACTTATCACTTGTAAATACTTGTCTCAACTTTTTCTTCATCATAATAAAACATTGAAGTAGTAAGAAATTCATTGCAAATCTTGTAGTAGCAGGGCAACACAAATTCCTATCATTAGTGAAATCCTTTCTCATTAAATTCAAGACCTGTGCACGATTATAGATGAACTTGGTTACCTTTTTTGCTTTCTGCACAATCTCATCAATAATAGAAAAGTTACCTAGCATCCTCAATATTTTTCAACATTAAGTCAATGCAAAGAGTCCAATAAAAAGAATTATACTTACTTTGCAATATTCTTTTATCCATCATTGTCAATATTGAACTGAATAATATTTTCTAGTCCAACTTTATTCATAACTTTATCAAATATTTCAAATAAAGTATCAACATTCCTAACATGGCTAAATACATCAATATACTTCAAATTTTTTTTGCCATTTGCAGAATAAACTAAAAAATTAATAATAGACTCATGCTTCCTATTTATCCAATCATCACACATGATTAAACATCAAAATGTAACTCAAGTCATTATTCTTTCATCAAAAAAAGTTTTAATTTCATAAATAGAACTACTCAAAAGTTTACTTTGGTAGTCATCAATTGAAGGAGCTTTGTATCCTGAAATGTAAGAGGCATTAGCATCTATCATCGATTGATAATTATAAGACTAGGAAACATTAAATGCGATATATGAATCATACTAGTATCTAACTATTGTCATATCCACATTATGAGTTGCTTCTCTAGATTTATAAGGCACTATGAATTGAAAACTAAGCTCCAACTCCAAAAGTTGTTCAAGATGTAAAAAAAATTAGACATATATCTTCGTCTTTTCTTAACATCAAGTGCAACATTCCCTTCTTGTTAGATAGGAATACTACCGCCTTCAACATTCTCACTATCATCTTGAATACCAACAAAAAAAAAACTTCCATAACTAATTTCGTAATTCAATCTTTGCCTTCTTTTTCTCATGTTATTACTCTTTATGCAAAGTCTTCATTTGTCATTTCATTTCATGGCTCACTTTTTTACAAAACTCCACATCATCTTTGATGTCAACTAAATGTTTTTTTAATCTAGTGATTCCTCCACCTTTCAAATGCTTATTACAAAACAAACAATCATTCTCTATTCCAGGAACTAGTACAACATGAGCCCAAGCTGGATCATTAAATTTTTCTGAAGTGGTTAAATTATCAGGAGTACTTGAACTTCCTTCTATTTATCTATAAAAATAAATGAAGACATATGTTAAAATTAAATTAATAAATTCACATACCATTTTCTACTATGTATTTTTACCCATAAGATAAGATGATGAATGTGCATTTGCTACTAATACGATAAGTTTAATATTTGTAATTTTATTTTCTAAATGATTTAATTATATAGTAAATCTTATATTTAAATGATTAATCATATGATAAATACTTTTTATATACAAATAATAATTAGTAAATTGTATGTTTCATATAAATTAATGAACAAGTTAATATATTAATGAATTAATTTTAATCTCATTTTTATGATATTAAAATAACAAATAATATGATATTGTTGAATTATGCACAATTCACAAATCACAAATTTACAATACTTAAATATTCTTTCATAATTCACACATAATATTAGTTTGATCTCATTTCTACATAAGTTCACAATGTCTAAATGTCATTGAAATTGAACCAACTTATACAAACAATTCTAACTTTCAAACTCAAATTATCTAATGCATATTTGATAAACAATTCACAAAATACACATAAAATAACCAAAACACAATGTAATTACAAATCCAAGCAAAAACAAGCAGCTTAAAGCACGCTACAAAATCAAAAGTTGTAATTAAGGGTCAGGTCCGGGTTGGGCTGGGTTGGGTTTAGATCTGAAAAATTAAAAATCCTAATTTGTAAACAGCATTTTGTCCAGCGAGCAGTTAGATTGGAGAAGACAGCTTGCATCGACCATAGTACCAGAGTTGCGATGGCAGTGGCGATTGAAGAGAACGACAAGCAATCCGACCATAGGTGAAGGCTTGCAGCGTGTGGCTGGGTAGGTGGTCCGACGGTGGAGACTATTTCATAGTGTGATGGTGGACTAGACAGTGGGGACCAGCGACTACTATATTGTCCGCAAGAGGGAGATTAGGGACGATGTAAGGGCTAAGACGCTTACTAGAGAGAGTAGAGAGCAAAATGGGAGACAGACCATAGGCGGTTAAGCAAATCAATCCCCCAGCGTTTTAAGCTTTTTGGTCCCCACCAGCTGATGCCTAACGAAATTACCAGTACTGGCCAGTACCGACGTCGATACCAAATTGTGTAATTTCGCACCGTTTTCTAGCCAGTATAGTATCTTCCTGTCAACACCAGGTAGTGCAATACAAAACTCACTTCATTGCTAATACGTATTTTAAAAATATTTAATTAAAAATTTAAAAGAATAAACTATAAAATTTTCTGGTTCATTGATACAAGAGTTTATACGAAAGCTTTACACTACCAAGGATATGACAATTAAGTGGCTGTTTGTAAAGTAAAATTTCCACAAATAATGGGATAAAGAGGGGCGAGACGAGTGTCATTCTTCAATTCATTCCTTTGTAAAGGAATTAAGATCACTAGACTAGTCCATTGCGCGAAACATATTAAGGTTCTACGGCAAACAGATGCCCCTAACCAACCAAATTACACTGTTAGATCAGTTGCATTGCAGACAGAAAAAGGAGAAAACAAAATCAACCATATCATCATCTAATCCTTCCAAGCACTTCCCGTCACTCATAAGCCATTTCTTCCTGTTTTCCTCTCAGTCTTTGACACAATTTTCTTTCATCCCCAGCACTGCTCAATTTGCAATCACATGAGAAGAGGATGACTAAGAATATCTACAAGAAAACTACTACCTACACTAACATACCTGATCAGGTGAATATTTAAGATGGCATCATCGCTTCTAACACAACAAAAATCACAATCTCAAATTCTCATTCTTCAATCATATCCCCCACTACTCGTTGCCGAGCTCCACCTCGCCTTGGATGACTCTGACCCCTCTCCCTGAACCTTGGACCAGAATTATAAGAACCATCTTTTGGAGGCTCAACCTCAATTGCTTTGGCATTGTTATGCGGCCCAACTGGCTGATATTCATAATGCCTTTGCCTTTCCCTGTTCATATTATATTGCTTGTTATCTTTTCCAGATCCATTCCAATCCCCATGAGATTCTTGCTCCCGGCCAAAACGACTGTTCTGGTTTCCAGTTTTGCGGAAGCCAGAAGAGGGGCGATACTCATTTCGAATATCCACATTTGAAGGAGATGATGATTCAGCTGGACTACCAGGTTGTCTTTTATGCATGCCTCCCTTCCTCTCTTTCTTCATCTCTTGAGGCTCAACATTTGAAGCTTCTTCCATATTTCCCTTTTCAGGTGCAGACTCATCATCCCCAACTACATATGCTACATATGCTTCCCTGTCACTGAATTCCTTTTTATACGGATTAACCAGTTCAGTAACATCCTGACCACTGTTTGACCTGCTTCCTCTTTGATTAGTGACCAAAGATTGCTGTGATTTAGGTTGCCAGTGAGAAGCCCCAGCAGGTCGATGTTCTTTTGAAGAGCCAGATATATTTTGAACAAAATCGGTAGCCAAGTGTTGCACATGAATTTTCTCACCATCCCCACTACTAATTTTTTTCTCGTGTGAACCGTGATCATGCGCTGCAGTTTTATGTCCCTTGTATAACTGTCGCTTTCCTCTGGCTGTCATACCCTGCTTAATAACAGGAACAGCAGCCTCTGTATTAGGTTCCTCAGGAATGTTCCAGCCATCATCAACATTCCATTCATCAGCATACCTCGATTGCTCTTTCACTGAAAATACATCAGACTTCTGCACTTGATGCTCAATAGGTTTTTGAGCATTTCTACTTTGGTTAGAATTGCTTGGCTCCACTACACCCCGTTGGCGCCATGATCCATGCACTTTTCCCAACTTACTCTGCCGACCTTCCAAGTTTCTTGACTCAGAAGGAGGCCCTACCTTTGCAACAGATGCATCAGATATTTGAGACCCTTCAGCACCAAAAGAACCTGATTCTGGTCTTCCAGCATTATGGTCTGCAGTAACCTGACTAACCGGAGGAATCAATGAGTGGTGACTACTTCCCTGCTGAGCCATTTCTTTAGCAACAGGCTTTGGAATGTACCTCTCCATCTCCGCTCTCTTGTTCCTCGGATTATTCTGCACTTGTTGATCAATCTTTATAGCTGAAACAAGAGTCTCAACTGGGGCTTTCTGACTGACTTCATCAGAAAGCTCTGTTTTATTTTGCAACCGAACTGGAGCCCACACAACAGCATCACCACTGTGGAATTTCTCTATCAATTTATTGCCCTGCGAATTTCTAGGCAATCTACGTGAATGCTGAGATTTCCACTGGTTATTTACTTGAGGGCGGGATTCTTCGTCAGGTAATCGCTGTTCTGAGGACTGGAGTACATCTTTCGAATCAGTCTGTGAGTGAAGTGACCTGGAATCCAACAAAGGTTCAGAAATCTTTGATTCACCACCTTGAGCCACATTGGCCAAAGCAGTTGTATCTCTTGATATCATTGGGGGAGAAGTCACAGTAGGTAAGGTCTCCTCTGCTCTCTGCCTGTTTCTTATACTCTTATTCTTCTTTCTATTATGTGTTGAAGACTCAACTACATGTGGATTCACAGGCAGCCTTGCCTCACTGTTTGAGGAAGTCTCCTTGCCAATATCCTCAGAAGAAACTGGGGGTATAGATGTTAGACCAATATGACCTAATGTCTCAGTCGTTGATGAAGAAACAAAATTTTCTGTAGGATTATTCTCGTTGGGAACTTTTAGCTTTTGTCTGTACCCTGCATGCTTCTGCTTAGAGGCAATACTGTCAGAAACCTGTGTAGTATTACAGAACAAAGAGTCAGAATGAACAACAGCACATTGCAATGGTTCTGATTGTTCAAGCAGCACAGGCTCCATGGAAGCAGTCTTTGATGCTCCCTGCAACACTACTTTGGACAAACTGGAAGGTTTCTCAACCCCTGCAACACTGCTATCACTACCCTGCTCATCAGCATTTTTGCTGAGAATCACAGCAGAGCTTGATTCCCCAGATTTGCTACCAACCACAGTTGGTTGGGCTGAGGCCAAGACATTTTCCTTCTTATCAAGGATGGCACTAACAGGAAGAGTTTCCAATTTTGGAATTATGTCCTCTCCCGCTTGTGTACGCCTGTTCAACTCTTCCAATTTTGCCAATGCCTTTGCCTTTTGCTCTCTTATTCGTTCTTCCTCTTCCCTCTCTCGTTGTTTGTGTCGTTGCATGGCTGCCTCTCTCATCTTAACACGCTGAATAGATGATTCGTAATTAATAAAAAATCCAGAAAACCTAACCGTAGGAAGAAGAAATAAATAAAAAAGAAACAGCCACAAGTACCTGGCTATCACACGTATATGAGACAGGTGGCAGAGACTCTCTATCCTTTCCTTGCAGATATGAACCATATTTTTCAGGGTCCCCCACGGAGGTTGCATTGCCTTGCCGTTGAACAGTACAGGCACTTCTAGAATCTGAAGAAGATACTACACCAGGCAGGTCTGCGGACTCAGATTTCATCCACCAACCATCAGTCTCTTGTGCACTAAATCTTCCTCTTCCACGAAAATCAACCCTATTGTGTGTGCCATTGGTGGATCTCCTGAGAATCTATATATTAGTTCATTCTGAAGATGGGAATTTCAGATATATGTCCAACTAAAGAAAGCAAGTTACAAACCCACCTGGTGGTCATTGTTCTGCTCGCAGCAACTGACTCAAGGCCTCTATCTGGGGTAGTCATATGGTCTTCATAGGAGGCAATATTGATAACACCACTTGGATGACCTCTATCTGGAAATCCTGTATCCATACCAAAAGTTTCACTATAACGATCACTCTTTGCATCACAAACTACTACCTTTGATTCCTCTCTGCTGGAAGTGGATTTAACTTCCATTATTCCATCAGAAGCACGAGCCTTAGCATTTAAACTTTCTATTTTCTGAATCAGACTGGGATCTTTTGGTGTTGATGATATCCCTTGGAAAGTAGAAGTTGAATTATCTGCATTTTCCAGTTTCCTAGTTGGCCGATCATCAGACGACTTCATGTTTCCAACTCTTTCTGAAGCCTTGATTTTCAAAGGCATGCCTCCTTGATTATCAACTGCCTCCAGAGCTTCTCCAGAGAATGCATTTCTACTTGTCAGCATCCCTTCATCCTTGTTATCTCCTCTCCATCCATTTCCGCATGAAGAGTTTCTAAGATGCTCTACTCTCCCAGGATCTGATGCATTGCTTGTCACAAAGTCATCCCACCTCTGTTCATCTCCCCCCTCCCAACCATCATGCTGCTTCAGAAGAACTCTGTATGTTCCTTGAGCATCTTGAGGATGCCCAGGCTCCCCCTGTTGTGAAACCACTGATTTACCACCAGGACCAAATCCAGAGGACCTACCATGGGGATTACCATGATCAGGAGCACCCTGTCCGGAATAAATGTTAAATGCACAGGGACCCCTGGGCATTCCCATAAATGGAATATCTCGCTCACTGGTGCTGCAGTAACCCATGGGAGGACCATAATATCCCTCATAAGGAACAGGACCAGGATAAAAACCAGGCCTAATTGGCATCCCAGGATGTACATAAGGCTCATGGATATGCGGACGGAACATATCTCCATTTTTTGAATGGGGTCCTCTAGGCCCAGCTCCTGGTGGAGGACCAGGCTGTTGGTTAGCAATAGCAGCTGGGGGCATTTGTGGATGGTAATATGGAAATGGATCCATGGGAAAACCACCTGGCGCAACTGATGGACCAAAAGTAGGACCTCCTGGAGGTCCCCTATACCAAACACCACCTGGATGATTATTTACAGGAGGACCATGCCAAGCATCATAATGCTGAGGCGGAACATTCGAATTAGGATACACTTGGGGATCAGCATGCCACTTCTCTGTAGCAGTCCGGGCTCCATCTTCACTGTATGATGGATCCTCTTTTCTCCAAGAAGCTACAGTTCCACTTTTAACATTTCCATTTATAGATGGATCACCTGAAAAGACGTAAAAATACATGCAAATATTGGTATAAAAGAATCTTCATGCAGCAGATCTTTGGAGTATAATTCAAAGCTGCGTGCAAAGAAACAAACCTACAGAATTCTCGGACCCCTCTTTTCCTGCTGTCACTCCCCCAGAAGAAGAGCTAGGCCGAACATGAGAACCATAATCTGCAGTCATGAAGATGGTTAAGAAATCAACAGAAGCATAAAGTGTAATGAATTCTTTTCCAAGAAGGGATCACTTAAGAAATCAAACAAGAAAAGATAAACAAGTATTGAGAACCAAAGTGGATATGTCCAAACTTTAAAATGGTTGTTAAAAACTGCATTTGAAGACATCCAACCAACCAAAACAGTGCCCATTATCAAACACAAGCTATGAGTAGTAAAATAAAAAGCAATATTCAAAATTAAAACCTTGGGAGTCTGGATTCCTTCCAGAAGTTTCTTTTTCTGAACCAAGCGTAGGAAAATCCCCAGAAATCAGAGAAAAACCATCATTTTTGGAGGGCTCCATTCCCTGAAGTGCCATAAATATCCAATTCAAGTATCACATAGATTACGAAGTCAAACTGTAGCGTATTAGCATTCAAAGTGCAGCCTTAAGACACATACCAACTTGTGTACCGTACCAGCTGATCCCCATGCCACAGAGTTATCGGACAAAGGCTCAGCAAACCGTGATAATTGTGAACTACCGGGTCTTGTCTCAGCACTATGAGGACGCAATGATGAAAGTGATGTCTGATTTGATGTCAATGTTCCAGAAGCTGATGATGGCCTTGAATTTGAACCCCACGCATGAGAAATAGGCTCATGATTTCTGTCACTACCTGCAGTTGATGGTCGAGTGCCACTTTCACCCGATGAAGGGCGGCAACTGAGGTGGCTTGGAGAACCAGAACCACCATCAGTATTTGCAGAAAGAGACAAAGAACTCCATGCATTTGATGCTGAAGAAGATGACTTAGTGCCCCAGCTATGGGTTCCCCTGTCAAGGTTCAGAAATCAATCACTTCAAGCAGGAAAAAGTGAGAGAGAATGCCGATGGCAAAGATAGTAATTTTCAAAAAAGTTGCATGGACCAAAGATTAGCACAAGATATAGAATAACATTGGCTTGGTAGCTGAACTACTCACTTTGGTACAATTTCAACATTCGGATCCAGACCACGATTTTCTAACCTTGAAAGGAGCAGAGAGAACATTAAATTTTAATAGAATATTTCACCAGACCAGGAAAGTTTAAAGGAGAACTAAATACCTCTGACTGGGTAAGTTTATAGGTTTTGGTACAGCAACTTTCCCAAGTACAGTCATCCCACCTCTTCTTGCAGAAGCCCATCTGCAAGCAATCTCCAAATCAATTATAACAATACTTATGTTCTTACGTTTTTAAAATAATACCACCAACAATAAAATTCAATAACACAACTATCATACTGATGTTTTTATGCATACTAATTTAACAACACTAAAAGTTGTTACCTTTCATAAATCATAATGCAATTACAATTTAATTGTTATACACGAGAAGTCCAGTCAAAGATATACTGGAAAGAAGAAGACCAACTAGGGACACAAACACAAAAACACTGTATCAAGAGAAGATATCCTTTGATCACTAAACATCAAATATGTGTGAGTACACATATAGTATATATCCTTTGAACATATACACATATATTAAACTAGCTTATTATAATAAAATTCAATATTGTGAAGTAAGACACTGGATAAAAAATTAATATTTCCATCAAAAGATATAGAAAGAAATTTTAAAGAAGTGTACCAATCAGAATCCAAAACATAATATGGTCATAATCCGGAAATTATTATGTGCCACAAATTTATCTCTGTTAAGCACATAGATCAGTAACCACTAAAATTACAAACAAAAACGAAGCCAAAATCACAGAAACCAATCATGAAGGATGACATAGCATCCTACCTGCCTAGACACATGATATATAAAGTAAAAACTTGTATAGTTGGGAATTGTTTAATATCAACGATAAAAGCAATACCTTCGCTCTCCAGCCAACATGTTTGATGTCATAATTCAGTTTGTTTAGCAAGATCATTCAATGAACTTATCATAAAACCTGTCAAGTAAAAAGATCTATAAAATTCCATCACATGAATGAATTAAGATAAAGAACAAGCACATAATGGACAAGCCAGATTATATTCCACACAGATTGAAACACAACGACATTGTTCATACATTAAACCATATGATCAAAAGAAGATATTATGGTTCGGTATCACAACAGCAACATGTAAAAGTATACAAAAGAAAAAAAAATGTTTAGGGCCTTACAGAAACTATCCACACTTTTTCTTTTACATTTTGATTCTGTATGCACGAGCAACAATCAGGATTCCCCCCCCATAATTTGCTAATAGCCAATGAATACCTACTATGAAAAGTTCAAGCTTTAGATAACTGTCTTACACAAAGTTCATTTCACCATTTACATTGCTGTGCAGATTTGTCATATTTCCACACCAGAAAATTTTGATATCTTTCAGTAAAAACCAAAGTAATAATAAGAAGTCACTGACTTCCAACAAAGATCAAAAAGTGCATAAGATCTTTCCACAAGAATTGTTTAATTTTCTACTGTTCTCTCTCCAACTTATTCCTAACCTGTTCAAAGTAGAACTAGGACCTTAGCTAACATATCATCAACATCAAATTTTTGTTGACGATATGAAGAAAGTGGGAGACCCAAGGAATGCTGAGGAAGAGTTATGGGGCGACTAGAACCCAGAACCCATAGTCAAGAAAGAAATATAGCGACAACCAATATTTTATCATATATATGCCAGCACTTATCCGGGAGAAGAGAGAAGGAATAATAAGGGAATTTTTTCATATTTTCACATCAATCCTGCTTCATCTTTTGTTTGTTTCAACTAAACTTTTGGTTGGCTCACTTGAATCACGGTAGAGGTACCCCATAAACCAAAAACACCATGCATTTAGAAAATGTGAACGTGAAATCAAACCATTATTAGCACGGTCCAAAAACTATATTCATTGCATCTTTCCAACTCACCTTATTGTCACTCGCACTAAATAAATACCCCCACCTTATAAACACCATTTTGTTAACAACTAAATCCAATTCTCCATCAAAACAGACTCCATTTGCATCTTGTTTCGCATAGATTTCATACCCAACAAAATAATCTCTAAAGGCATTGTTTGTTACACTACCATGCATATTATAGCATCTCAAATACTTATTCATCCTCTTTCAGGAATCAGTTCGGACCCATTAATGGAAAGCTGTAGCCTTTGAGAAGTCTTTCAACCAAGGAAAATAAATGACAAGACACGATTACTATTTCAGCATCAACTAAGTCCTTCCAAAAAAAAAAAAAAAGGAGAGACGGGGGGAAAGAGAAACAAGCAGTGCCATTTTCAATCTGCAAAAGACATCCCAATGAATATCCTTACACTTAATCATACACCTGAGTTAAGCTTTAAAACCAACAAAATAAAAATTACAAGTAGAGTAGAGAATCAAAGAAAGCAATGACGTAAACAAATTCCGAACATCAAATATTCCGAAAGAAAATCAGTCAAAAGCACACCATCTTTAGACGATTAAAATCAAGTAATCAAACAATATACCCAAACGATACCAAGAACGAGGAATGGAACCAACCCCCAAATCCATTCTCTAACGAAGCAAAACAAACAAACGTCAGACAAATCAATGAACAAAAAAGTGAAAGTAAATATCTACAAGCTTGCCTTTGATCAGAAAGCTTTAAAATCTTTTTTCTACTTCAGATTTTTTTTATTTGTGGAAACCCTAGAGAGGGAAAAATTGGAAGAAGGAAGCGGGGTTGGAGACAAGAAGACGTAGAACGAGCGATTAATCGGAAGTTCTGGCCGGTAGTGGAGAGCGACGAAGAGAGATCCAAGCACGATGGGACTACGGATTTAAAGAGTTATGGATCTCTAGATCGGAGGAAGGAGACGAAAGAGAGAAAGAGAGAGAAGCAAAGCTGATGAAGAAGCAAGGTTGGTTGCCCCTGATATTTATTTGATACGGACTTTCGAACCCAAAAAATATTAAAAGTGGATATTATAAAAAATAAATATTAAGATAAAAATAAAAGATAATATTGCTTCTTTTTTATATAAAAAAGTAATTATTAAAGGATTGTTTTCTTTTTAAATTTTCCAAGCCAATTTACAAAAGAATTAAATTTGGCATTGACGATTGAAGTAAGATTTAAATGCCAAAAGGGGGGAAAAAACAATTTCCTTTTTCATAAATTTAAGAGTCATTTGGTCATATTTTTTGTTTCTCATGGCAAACTTTGTTTTTATTTTTATTTTTATTTTCAAAAACATGTTTTTTTAGATTTATAATAAAAATACTTAAGACGAAAACTTGTTTTGTCGATACTTTTATTAAAAATTGAATTTGTATTCTTAAGTGCGAATATTAAATATTATTAAAATTTACATATCAAATTTATATAATAAGAACCTATAAAATATTAAAACTATATTAAGTCATTTAATAAAACAATAAAAGATATTTGTTTACTGTATTGCTTTGAAACATAATTGTAATATTTTACAAATATATATATAAATCAAGTAGAATTTTTATTGATACAATCATTCCGAACTTATCTATTAGTTTTAGCTCGCTTTTGAGATATATTTCAAAGTTGTGCAAGAGAGAAACAGCTTCATTTACATTTTTCACATTTTGCTCTTCATATTCAGCACTAGTGCTTTGTTTTGTTCATACATTCTAATTAAATTATATATGACATAACAAGCAATAACGGTGCATTCTGCTTTCTTCGTATAATAACTTGGCTTGTTCGAAAGTACATGAAATCTTACTTTTAAAATGTCAAAACATCTTTTATTAACGTTTATAAAAAAAATGCATGTAATTAAACAAAATTTATGAACCTTGATGTCTTTATCTTCCTTTATAATCTTAAAAATTATATCACTCAACTCGATATAACAAAAGAAATCCAGGCATATTAGCGTAGCCCTAGTTAATCAAATAGAGCTTACTTAATAAATAATAAACATTATATTAACAAAAAAGATATTAAAAAGTAATCGCAATTACTGTAATTTTTTAA
>JANIPM010000007.1:51769381-51781074 GCA_027478405.1 Erythroxylum cassinoides
ATTTACAATATCATTCTTTATGTAGCATCATCAAAATATTAATAAAGAGAATGTTTTAAATTGAGTTATTTAATATTTAAAAATTTGAACATTTAATTAGAAAATTTAAAATATTAAATAAAGTGGAAAAAATTAAAAAGTGTTTCATCATCCTTATTATAGAATACAAATTACAAAGTGTTTGAAGAGGCTGAAGTGCTGACACAACCTTTTGAGGCAAACTTGGTCAAAGCACATGGCTTGCTAATTTACTTAGTTGTTCTACCCACAAATCATGATAAAGGACTCCTGATTATCAATAATTCCAGTACAAGTCAAAAGAAATTACACTCATTTGGAAGCACATCATTGATCATCATGAGTTCTTCAACATCATCATTATGTTTTTGGCCCACCAAAGTTAATAAATTGTTCTGCACATTTTACACTCTCAGTACTATCCTCACCATCACATTTTCCTTAATCACCTTCACAGTACTCTGCAACTGATCCAAGGTGAACAATAGATTCCATCTTCATGATTGTATTTAGATCAACGAACACGATTGAATAAAGTGTTTAGTTAAAATCTTATAGTATCCTGAAAGAACTGTTGCAACTAGTTTGACTAAACTGGAGACCTATACATGCTTAGCACACCAAAGATCTTTGTTTTTTTCCAAGGAATGATAAAAAGAACAGCATAACATTGAAGTGAAAGATGATGTGTGATTCCCTTTCTTTTCTTCACCGTCAAAACACAGAATAACAGATTCAACTCTCACTCTTTGCGTTCCCAAAATTTAAAACCCTCCACTGTATAGAGTCCAGATCTTCTGTCCAGTTTTATGGTGTTTTATTGTGTTCAGTGAATCTCAGTCATTTATTTATGTGGGTCTTGCGTGGATCCCGCATAAATAAATACGAGTCCCGTAGAAATAAATGGTTGAGATTCATTGGACACAATAAGACACTATAAAATTGGACAGAAAATCTTGTCTCCCGTCTATATGCGGCATACCTCAAAATACGTGTATCTGACGTGCATTTTTATTTATTTATGAGAAGTCATAGAAAATATTTATTTGTTTTGACCACAACTCTTTATGGCTTAAGGCATCGAGAAATCCTACTCTGCTCTATTTTAATATGCTCGTGCCTGAAGTTTCTTGTGCGTCAGACCACTAACCAAGACAACAGAATCTCACTTAAGACACCCACACAGATAGAGAGAGAGTTTGTTTATGTTTTGTAAAATGGAGAGCTAGTGACAAACCAGCTGTAAGTTTTGGTTGAATGGTGCTTACTGCCTTGGTATGGACAAGAAGGAAGATTCATTTGCTTAGGCAAAACTTGGGAATGAACCATTTTGTGTCCTTCGCGCAACAAGACAACCTTAAAGCATACAAACACAAACAGTCTCAGTGAAAACAAACAACACAGAAACGACGACAAGAAGAGCAACAGCTTCATATTCCTTCAAAATGGCAGCTTCTGCATCTCACTACTCTCGCCTGATGATACTCTCCTTCGTTACTTACCTTCTTCTGTTTGCTACTTCTCTTTGTCCTGTCCGGTGTCTGCCAGTTACATCAGATTCCGGTAACCAGACACCGACCAACCAAACTTTCAGGCCAAGCAAAGAGATTCTCAAGTTAAAAAGAATCAATGCTTATCTCGAAAAGGTCAACAAGCCTGCGGTTAAAACAATTCAGGTCTCTTCTGTTCTTTTTCTATATATTTGAAAAAGTGTACTTGAGTTGACTTACCATAGTTGTAGTATTGTATTAAGTTTTAGGGTGATCAGGGTTCATGGTTTCTTGTTACAGAGCCCTGAAGGAGACGTCATTGATTGTGTATTATCTCATCTTCAACCAGCATTTGACCATCCGATGCTTAAGGGAAAGAAACCAATGGTAATGATTCTGCTTCTTCAGAAACATTTTTCTCCTTTATTTTCATGTGGGATCCTCGAGATATCTATGGCTGAATCATTGCTGTAATATCACGTTTGTGTTACCACCGCAGGATCCTCCGGATAGACCCAAAAGCAACGAGACGACGGAGACAGTGACAGACATATATCAGCTATGGACGGATACAGGTGAGTCATGTCCAGCAGGAACTGTTCCAATCAGGAGGACCACATCAGAGGATGTTCGAAGAGCAAATTCTGTTAGAAGATATGGCAGAAAATTAAGAAAACCTGTTAGAAGGGATTCAACAGGAAGTGGACATGAGGTTAGTACTTTCTAACACCAAACTAAGAAGCTGGAAAAATTGTGAACAGTTACTTGACAAGAATCACAAGATTGCTGCTCAATCTTTCCTCAAAATTATATTTTAGATGTAATAAAAAGCGGGATCACAGAAACTATAGCAATTATTAGTGCATCAAATCTATAACTAATCTCCCCAGTCTGGTTTTTCCTAATGACTAGTCTCTATCAAAAAGGGAAAATTTCAACTTTTGAGATAAATTAAACAACGGATCATAAGGGTTCAAAAAAGAAAAAAGAAGGAAAGTATAGAGCGAAGCAGGCAATTAAAGGGCCATTTAATTATCGAAATTTGTAGAATACGATGTACTTGTACTGCCTTATCTGTCATGAAGCATTCAGTGATCTTGAAAACCGAAGGACAATAGTTGTGATGCTCATTTAAGAACAGTGAAGTTGGTACTAATAACTTTTGATGTTACAGCATGCAGTTGTGTTTGTTAATGGAGATCAGTATTATGGGGCAAAAGCAAGCATAAATGTGTGGACACCAAGTGTTACTAATGCGTATGAATTTAGCCTGTCACAAATCTGGGTTATTTCTGGTTCTTTTGGAAATGATCTAAACACCATTGAAGCTGGTTGGCAGGCAAGACCTCTACTCATACTTTTTGTTTCTCCATCAGTAGTATTTAGCAGGAAACTTTGTAAGTTCTACCATCTATCCATGTATTTTTTTCAGGTTAGCCCAGAATTATATGGAGATAGCTATCCTAGATTCTTCACTTATTGGACAGTAAGTTCATTGGTTTTGGTGCTTTGTTTTGTCTTGAAGATTTATTAAAAGTGCTAACTGAAGTAATTCACAGACTGATGCATACCAAGCTACTGGATGCTACAACTTGCTGTGTTCTGGTTTTGTCCAAACCAATAATAGGGTCGCCATTGGAGCTGCCATATCTCCAAGGTCCTCCTACAATAGCAGACAATTTGATATAGGCCTTATGATTTGGAAGGTGAGGTAATTTGTGATTACATTACAATCAAAAGTAACTGATACTAATTTACAATATCTCCTTTATCAGAAGTCGTTTCCTTAATAGTTTGACTCCAACTGGCTTTGGGAATATACACAATAATACAACACAACCTCTTCTTTTCAATCTTTGTATATTTACCTCATTTGCCTGTCCTTTATAAGTTGACTGGCAAGAGACCTTATGATTTGTGCCACTTCCTAATCAGCCAGACATTGAGATGAAGGGTCAATACCCATTTCCCATGTATTAGTACTAACAAGAAAAAGGCATTATGTGTAGGACCCAAAGCATGGAAACTGGTGGCTGGAATTTGGGTCAGGACTATTGGTGGGATACTGGCCAGCATTTCTGTTCAGTCACTTGAGAAGTCATGCAAATATGATACAATTTGGAGGAGAAATTGTGAACTCTAGATCATCAGGATACCACACATCAACACAAATGGGAAGTGGGCATTTTGCAGAAGAAGGGTTTGGAAAAGCATCATATTTCAGGAATCTGCAGACTGTGGACTGGGATAATAATTTGCTACCATTAACAAACCTTCGCCTATTGGCTGATCATCCAAATTGTTATGACATTAGACAGGGGAGAAACAACGTGTGGGGTACTTATTTTTACTATGGAGGTCCTGGAAGGAATGTAAGATGTCCATAAGACTAACTGGAATAGAGGATAGAAAAGCAATTTTTTTAAATTTTGTGTAGTTTTTTTTTTCCCAAATAATTTTTCATGCTAGCCCCTAATATGATTTTGGGTTGTTGTAAAATCATTTATTTTAGTATATATTCCCTGTATTGCTTTTTTCTTTTTCTTGGAGTGTTCTCTATCAGAAATCATTTTTAAGTTGTAAATTAGGTGAAATCAATAACAAATGATTTCTATACTTCTGATTTCTTCAAATCTATTATACACTACATCTTAATTTCAATGTTTAATATGTTGAATGCCCTTTTTATGCATATATATTATAATCATTACTTTTTGAATGTGCACTCGATAAATCGATTTTCTTTTAGCATATATTTCCACCATCCAAGAATAACAATCATAAAAATTAAAAAAATAAATCCAAACATCAATATTTGATAGCTAATTAGTTGGAGGTTACTGTCAAAGAAGATGCTTAAAAGGGTAGTTCATAGTTAAAAGGAGGGCTTCAATGGTTTTAGAAAATGGCGAAGACACCATACCAACTACCTTGCAGCAGGCAACGAGCTGCTTAATCTCCACATTGGTCCTTGCAACTTCTGTATAAACTATCACCTTGACATTGAAAGAAGGAAAACCCCAATGCAACGGACATGAATATTATAAATCGGTTGACACTGGCACGGCATGTGGAAAGTACCAAGACCATAGCGTTAACAAATTTCTAATTCAAGACTTAGTTAATTAAATGAAACAAAAATGTTGGATCTTAAAGTTTACAGTCTAATATTCCCTCCGATTTATAATAAGAGTCGTTTTAGAAAAATACACGCTTATTAAGAAAGCTAATGAAATTATAAATATACTCTTATTAATTAACATGTGAGAGAAATTGCATATTAAATTGTCTTAAAATTGTGAACTGTATAATTAAGATGACAGAGAAATGAAAGGTTAATTTTGGAAGAAAAATTATAAACATGCATATAAAGTCAAGAATAACACTTATTTTGAATAATTAAAATGTATCTAAAACGAAACTTATTATAAATCGGAGTACATAATATGCATATCTCATTGCACTATAACACACATCATCAATAGTTACAGCCTTGTTTTCTTCTCCAACCAACATTCTTGTCCTTTGTGAGCCTTGTCTTTGAGACTTTGCACTGAAACTGGATTCGATGGAACTTGGAATTTCACCATTCAAAGCCAAGTGTCCGTCTCCCCTTCAAGTCAATGTGACAACTTCTCAATCTCTCTTGGCTGCTGCTTAAGGAATGGGTAGTGCAACAACCACAAGTGAAACGACACAAGTCCCCAGAGGAATTGTGCTATGATTTATGTTTTCTTTAAATCGTATTAGGTTATAGAAATTGTTTTCAAGTAACAAATACCGTGTGTAAGCTAAAATAGTAATACAATCCCAACTTAACTGTATTGTTTAATGATTACCAAATTGCAAGTATAGCATGCATAACATATGATTATTTGTTTAAGACATGCACTTCTTTATTGGTTTTGACTGATTAACAATCTTAGGTTATGTTTGGTTGAACATATGATTTTTAATAGAATGTAATAATTTATAATGAAATAAAATGTAAATGAATGTAATATTAGAAAAATGTTGTTTTGGAGGGATGCAAGAGTTCATAATATAAAATAGTGAAATGTTGTTTAGAAGATAAATGGAATGAAATGTAATATATGTATAATAATAATAAATGACTATTCTACCCTTGACAGTTTTATTTGTAAAAAGTTTATGGATAGAAAAAATATGAAAGAATGCTGCTGTCTCTTTTAACTAACAAAGTGGGCTATTGCCTTACAGATATAACTGAATAACAAAGAATCAACAAATAATCTCAGTTACACCTACACTTAGAAGATCTATTCAAACAGTAAGAAATTCCTTGAAAACAGAGATTTTATTAATCGCTCCTACAGAAAAGGACAAAATAAAAACTAACAATTCCTCCCTTAAAATAAATGTATCAATTTTCAGTTTACATCAACTTCTGAACAAATACCCAATAATCTTCGTAACTTCAAGAAAACATCAAACTTGAGTGGTTTAGTCATCATATCAACTATCTGGTCTTGTGTGTTGCAATGCACCAACTCCACCATGTCAACGTTTGTGAGATCACAAAGAAAATGAAACCGCACATTTATGTGTTAACTACAATCATGCATTACTGGATTTTTTGATAGCTTGATTGCAGAACTACAATCACAATGAATAGTAATTATCTTGCAATCACAGCGAATTTAGCTTGCCTAGAACCCTTTTCAACCATATAGCTTGACATGCACATGAAACTACAATAATAAACTCTGCCTCTATAGTAGATAAATTGACCACTGGTTGTTTTTTCGATGACCAAGATATCACCCCTGAACTGAATAAAAACATATAACCTGAAGTTCTTTTTCTATCTTTCACATCTCCAGCATAGTCATTATTAATGTAAGCGACAAGTTCATTATCTCCTCTCTTGCTATAAAAAATCCCAAACTCAATTGTCCCTTTTAAATATCTTAGCACTCTTTTTGCCACCTGTAAATGAAGCTTTTTAGGATTTTCCATAAACCTGCTAATAAGATTTACCACAAGCATAATATCTAGTCGAGTAGCTATTAAATACATAAGCCTACCTATAATCTGTTTGTAGTAAGTCTTATCCACTTTGACTCCTTCTTCATCCTTAGTGAGCTTAACGCTAGGAACAATCGGATTGTGAACACGATTACTTTTATCCATTCTAAGCCTTTGCAGTATATCAAAGGTATAGTTCTTTTGACTGATAAAAATCTCATATGTTCTTTGTGAGATCTCAAGACCAAGAAAAAATCTCATTTGTCCCAAATTTGTCATGTCAAACTCAAGCTTCATGAGCTTTTTGAAGTCTAACAACATTATTTCATCATTTCCTGTAAAAATGAGATCATCAATGTACAAGCTTACAATTAATACCTTGCCTTCTTTTCCTTTTTTTTTTTATGAACAACGCATGCTTATCACACTTTCAAAACCTTCCTTTACAAAGTAAGCTTATATTTGGCTATACCAAGCACGCGGTGCTTATTTAAGTCCATATAGTGTCTTGTAAACTTTATGTTCGTTTCCCTTCTCCACATATCCATAAGGCTACTCCACAAAAATCTTCTCATCCAATTCACCATATAAGAACGTAGACTTCACATCTAACTGATGTATAATCCATCCCTTTTTAGCTGCAAGCGCAATCACTAAACGAATTGTTTCCATTCGTGCAACTGGAGCAAAAACTTTCGTGTAATCTATTCCATATTGTTAAGCATACCCTTTCACTTCAAGCCTAGCCTTGTATTTATCCACCTCACCTTTTTCATTGAATTTAGACTTGTAAACCCATTTTATACCAACCTTCTTTGCTCCTTCGGGTAACTTGTCAACTCCCACGAGTCATTCTTTTCTATTGCTTTTATTTCCAGGTCCATAGCTTCTCTCCATTTTTCTTTCTTCACAGCGTCTTCAAAGCGAAAAGAATCAGTTGATGCAAATATGGCAAAGTAGGCAACATCATCTTCTTCAGAGAGACCTTCTTCAGTTTTAGTCCTTTATCCAAAATGGTAGTCGTCAAATCCTTTCATGAACATCTGGTGATCCATTTTTATCGATTTCACCTTCATGATTTGATTCAACATTTTTTTCTTTTTCAGCTATTATATCAGTTTCCTCCTCAAGATCACCTATTTCCAAATCACATACAATTGCCTTTTCATATTTCTCATCTCAATCCCAATACTTGTTTTCTTCAAAAATAACATCTCTACTAATATGATCCTTTGTAAAATTAGATCATAAAGCTTGTAGACCTTTGTTTCCTCACTGACTCCTAATAAGACACTTAAGCTTTTATCATCAAGTTTAGTTTTTTTAGGAACAAGAACATGAGAAAGACAACCAAAAAAACTAAAATACTTAACTGAAGGTCTGATTCCACTCCAAGCTTCTTCAGGAGTCATGTTTTTCACTGCTACAATTGGGATTCAATTCGAGACGTGCACTGTCCAGTTAACTGCTTTAGGCCAAAAAGGTTTTGGAATTTTCTGTTATGAAAGCATAATTCGAACCATATTCATAATGGTTATGTTCTTCCTTTTTGCAACTTTGTTCTATTGTGGGGTGTAGACAGCTATCAATTGTCTGTGAATTCCATGTTCATTACAAAAGCTTATCAACTATTGCGATCTAAACTCTTCCCTTGATCAATAAACATGGAAAAAAATTCATTGGCTTATCCAATTATCTATCGAGCAATGAAAAAGATTCAACAAAAGATAGAAAAAATCAACTATTTGTTTTACGATTTTACGTCAAGCAATACGTGGAGTAACTCCCGATATAGCAGTAAAAGCAAGACGTGTAGGCGGATCGACTCATCAAGATCCCTAGGATTCACACAAGGAAAAGCACTTGCCATTCGTTGGTTATCAAGGGCATCCCAAAAACGTTTGGGTCAAAATATGATTTTCAAATTCAATTCCGAATTAGTGGATGCCACCAAAGGGAGTGGCGATGCCATACTCAAAAAGGAAGAAACTCATAGAATGGCAGAGGCAAATAGAACTTTTGCACATTTCCGTTAATCCATGAATAGGATCTATATAGATATATAGACTCATGAAGCCATACATCTCGATCGGAAAAGAATCAATATAAAAAGAAAGAATCGGAATTGATCGCTGTAGTTCTCGAAACAAACGAAAAGGAAAGATGAAACATAAATCATGGATCAATTAAGCCCTCTTGCGCAACTTTCAAACAAACTCTTTTATTTCCTTCTTAACATTGGATTTGAAACGTTTGAAAAATGTAAAAGCTTCTGATTTTTCTGTTAAGAAATAAACCCATGTTTTTCTACTGAAGTTGTCGATGAAAGTGAGAAAGTACCTCTTTTGGCTATTGGAGACATGTTTAATTAGTCCACAAATATTTGCTTGCACTAACTATAAAATTTGTGAAGCTCTCTACATGCTTTTTTTTGTAAACGAGTCCCTCTTTTGCTTTCTGACCAAACAATTCCTACACACCTTCAAAGGAGGCTTGAGTTGTGGCAGACCAGTTATCAAATTTTTTTGTTGAAGGATTTTTAGACCCTCAAAGCTTAGATGTTCATATCTGCAACGCCAAAGCTACACCTTGTCTTCTAGGAGCGTGTTGAAACAGGTTGATACCATAGGCAGAGATATAACTTGCAATATGTACATTCTATTGGAAGACTTTTTTGTTTCCATGATCAAACCTCTCTCAGGATGATACACCATGCATGTATCACGTTGAAATAGAATCGCAAGCCCTTTTTCTCGAAGTTGGTCAATGCTTAACAAGTTGTTCTGCAAATTTGACACATAGAATACTTCTGTAATGATCTGTACTGCTCCATTGACTTGCACTTTTACATTTCCTTTTCCTTGCACATCCATTCCTGAATTATCACCCAGCTTCATAAAGTTCATGTAATTTTCAAAATCTGAAAAAAAATTCCTTTTTTCCATATATATGATTGCTACATGCCGAATCAAGGAACCAATTTTCTTCTTTAGTAGCCTCCTTCGTATTCACATATGCCATTAATAACATCTCCCCTTGACCTTCTACATAATTTGCTTCCTCCTCCCTACATGGACATTCCTATTGAAAATGTCCTAATTTGTGACAATTGAGCTTTCCACTATGTCTTTGTTAAAGCTTTGTCTGCCTCTTCCCCTACTCATTCCTCAGAAACTTCCATAGCCTCGCCCTCTTCCTCTAGCTTCATCTCCATGAGTTATCTTCAAAACCTTTTCTTCTTCATTTTGAAAACTATATGTTGTTCATGATTGCTCTGCAACTCATCAATGGTTAGAGTGCTTGTATCCTTTGACTCCTCAATGGAACATACAATGTAATTGAACTTAGGAGTCATAGATCGCAAAATCTTCCTAACAATAGCTTGATATCCTTTATCCTTACCATTTGCTTTCATCTTGTTAGCTATGGTAAGGGTTCGAGCAAAATACTCATTTATGGATTCTCCAATCTTCATGTGGAGAATTTCAAAGTCCCTCCGAAGAGCCTATAATTGTGCTCGCTTGACTTAAGTTGTACCTTGATATTTTTACTTCATTGAATCCCGTATACTCTTTGTTGTATTCTTGTTAAGAATTGTCTTCAGGATTGTACGATCCAATGCTTGGAACAGATAGTTCTTTGCTTTTATGTCTTTCAACTTCTGATTTGCAATGTTCTTCTTCTCTGCATCTATGAGAGCTTCACTTTTTTCTCCTGTAGGAGTCCCATTCTCCACCAATTCCCAATATTCTTTTAACCTCAAGAAGTTTTCCATAAGAATTGCCCAGTGATCATAATGCCCATCAAACTTTGGAACTCTTGGTTGCACAAAAGAGCTCCATGTTGCCATTCTTCTATTTCTTCTCACGTAGAAGACTGCAGTTTCTATTAATTAAGTCTCGTAAGGAGGCTCTGATACCAAATGTTATCTATAAAAAGTTTATGAATGGAAGAAATATGGAAGAATGATGTTGTCTCTTTCAACTAGCAAAATGAGCTGTTAAATAGCCTTATAGACGTAACTGAATAACAAAAAATCAGCAAATAATCTCAGCCACACCTACACTTAGAAGATCTATTCAAACAGTAAAGAATCCCTGGAAAACAGAGATTTTATTAATTGCTCCTACAGAAAAGGACAAAATAAAAACTAACAGACAACCAACACAAATAATGAGATGTATTGTCTTGCAGTTTGTTATTAGGGTTGGGGGTATAGTTAGTATTATAAAAAATTATTGAGGGTATATTAAGTAGTACATATTTAACATTTTACATTACATCCTAAACCCTCCAAATTGAAGGTAACTCATTTTTACTATTTAGGATGAAATATGATGTAATGTGAAACTCTCTCCTTCCATCCTATTTTATTCCATTCTATTATAAACACTCATTTCAAATGATGGAATAATATTATATTTCATTTCACTCCACTACTAACCGCCCTACCAAACATAGCCTGAAAAAGATTGCGTCCACGTTCCTGTCTTCATCGATTGGGTTTTCTGTTAGCGCTGGTGCTACGATTGTTTCCGTCCTTCCTCTCTCTGGTGTTGCACATTGCGGTGTGGTTGTATTTTGGTGGGAGTTGAAAGTTTCGGCTTGGTTTTTTCGCTCGCGCTCGTCTTCTCCTTGGGATGGGCGTGAAGTGTTTCTGGTTTGGAGCTCATGGTGAAAAAGAAACCTAAGGATTCAGGGGTGAAGTTTGTCGAGGATGCGTCCTCCTCTTCCAGTCAGTCTCCGACGGGTGCGTCACCGGTTCCGGCGCCTTCTGTCGGCGTTAAATCGGTGACCTCTAGGGCCAATGTGCGTTCTGTAGCCTCGAAGAAATCAGGGGTTTCTTTGAAATCGGGTAAGGGTGTGTTGAATGAGCTTCTTACGGAAGCTATTTCCTCCTCCTCCACTGAAGAGGATTTCGAAGAAGATGATACTGGTGTGGCTAGTCATGCGTCTACAGAATCTGATGATTTCGACAATAAGACGCCGGTTGAAAATGTGGCGGATTCTCCTATTCCCCCCCCCCCCCGACTGCGAATCCTGTGGTGGGTTCGGGGCCTCCAGTTCCAGGCGATCCAGCTCCAGTGGGTGCTGCCACTGGTAAGCCTTCTTTCGCCAGTTTGTTTAAAAATAATCGGGACTTGAATCAGGGGATGCGATTGGCACATATTCCTGCTCAGAAGGAGGTTACCATCT
>JANIPM010000007.1:51781174-51791377 GCA_027478405.1 Erythroxylum cassinoides
TCCCTTAATCACCCTGCTGATCTTTCCCTAAATATAGCGCTGAATGCCAAACGACAGCACACCGCCTTTCTTCAGGAGGCTGAACGGCTGTTCTACCAACAAAAAGCTAAAGGCACACATTTGATGGAGGCGGATCAAAGTACTCGTTATTTCCATTCCATTGTTCACAAGAGAAATCGGTTAAATGAGATTTCACATTTGATCAAGCCCGATGGCTCCTCTACTTCTTCGATGAAGGAGGTTGCTTCGGAGGTATTGCATTACTATTAGGGGCTCTTTGGTTCTTCGGACGTTTGTGAGCAGCTGGATTCCCAGGTGTTTGGTATTGGTCCTCTGATTAATTTCGAGCAAAGTGCCTAGCTGATAGCCCCGATCACGACACAGGAGATTAAATTTCCCCCGTCGGTTACAGATTTTTGGCCCATTGCTTGTATGAATGTTACTTATAAGGTGATCTCTAAGATTATTACTGAGCGTTTGAAAGGGGTGGTTGATAGCATTGTGGATTTAGCGCAATCCGCATTTATACCGGGGCGCAATTTACAAGATAACATCTACCATGCCCAGGAATTAGCTCGGGGCTATAGTCGTAAGCGGATATTGCCCCAGTGCCTTCTAAAAATTGATCTATCTAAAGCTTATGATCGGATTTCTTGGGATTTTCTACTGGCACTGTTGACCGCTTTTGGTTTCCCTTCTCAGTTTGTTGCTTGGATCACCGAATGTGTAACCACGACCTCCTTTTCGGTCTCTATCAATGGTAATCTGCATGGATTTTTTAAGGGGCGTCGTGGATTGCGTCAGGGAGATCCGATGTCGTCGCTGCTATTTGTCTTATGTTTGGAGTATTTATCATGGGACCTTAAATTTCGTACTTCAGCTACTGAATTTAATTTCCATCCTAAATGTCAGCAACTACAAATTACCCATTTGGCATTTGCTGATGATCTTATGCTCTTTTCCCGGGCTGATCTTCCCTCTGTTTGCATTTTTCTAACTAGTTTACAGGTTCTGAACCGTGTGGAACGTCTGCAGGTGAATACTCACAAATCGAACATTTTTCTTGGAGGTGTTTGGGGTATTGAGCGTGAGTCCATTTTGCAGTTGACGGATTTTTGTTTAGGTGACTTTCTGGTTCGATATTTAGGAGTTCCACTTGCTCCTATGAAAATTTATGTCATGCAATATGCTAGTCTCTTGGAATCGGTAGAAGCTTGTTTAACAAGGTGGAATGGCCATACGTTATCTTATACAGGGAGGGTTGAGTTAATTAGTTTAGTTGTCCAAGGAATCCTCTCTTTTTGGTTCCAGGCGTTTCCTATCCCCGTTGTGGTCTTGGAAAAAATCGCTTCCTTATGTCCTCTATTCATTTGGGGGGGTAAACATTTTCGGGTGGCTTGGGATAATATTTGCTCGCCTAAAGCTGAAGGGGGCCTTGGCTTGAAAAATAATAAAATTTGGAATATGGCGTTGTTGGCGAAGATCCTATGGAATTTTCATGAAGAAGCTAATTCTTTGTGGGTGAAGCGGGTTCATGCCGTTTACCTGCGTGGCATTTCGATATGGGATTAGGTTCCCCATTCACGGGATTCCTTGTTAATGAAAAAGCTTGCTCTCATCCGAGATAGCCTGTTGGATAAGTTGGGAGGTCGCTTGACAATTGATTCTGAATTAAGAAAGCTTTGCCTAAATGGTCGGTTGTTGTCTTGGAAGGTGTATGATTTGTTAAGGCCGAAACTCCCTAGTCGCCCATGGATGTCGTTCATTTGGCGGAGGTATATCCCTCCTAAATATTCATTTATTGCCTGGCTGGGATTGCAGAAGCATTTGCCCACAAAGGATAATCTCATGTTTCTGGATATTGATTGGGCCTGTGTTTTATGTCACCAAGGGGTTGAGGAAACTATTGACCATTTGTTTTTTACTTGTGCATTCACTAAAGCTGTGTGGCAGGACATTCGCCTCTGGTTAGGTCTTTAGCGTGAAATGAGCTCCCTTTTGCGATCTATTAAATGGATTCGTGTCGTTGCTAAAGGGGCTTTAATGAAGTGTAAAGCTATTCGGCTAGCTTTCCTTTGTACTGTTTACACTAACTGGAAAATTCGGAACGCAGTGCAAATGGATGGAAAATCTTTTTCCAGACGGGATGTCACCTCTAAAATCAAAACTTCTGTGTATAAGGATTTGTATCGCCTCTATCCGGGAGATCTTATTCAGTTTTAATTTTGAGGTGGGGGTTTTGGTTCGTTTAATTTGGTTGGAGAGGTTGCGTAGTCAGTTGACAGGGCCATTGGCTTGGCGGGCGGTTCGGTCTAGCTTTGTATTTCTCATCACTTTGGGCGTCCGCTCTTACGGTGTCGTTTTATTTTGGTTCAAGTATATAGAGGACCGGACAGCACAGGATCTCATAATTCGAGGCTTATGCGGTTCTTTAATGGTTAGTTTGGTGGGTTTCCTCTGGGTTGGCGCTGACGACACGATGGCATTTTGGGATCTTAGTGTCTCCCCAGTGGTGTGGAGTTGGGGTTTTTTCCTCCTCTTCTCTGGTGTACAAGGACTCTAGGCGCCTGCTGGTGGTTCCTTCCGGGTTACTTTCCAGTTGTTTGGTTGCTTTTGCTAGTGTCTCATGGCGAGGGAGGGGTCTCTATACTGGCCGTAGGGGTGTTTTGTTATTCCTGCGTTTTTCCCTTGTTTGGTTAGTTTTGCTTGGATGTCGGATTTTGGGCGGGGCAGTGAGGGTGCTAGTGCTTCCCCGGTGGATCGATGATGAAACGACGTCATTTAATAGTTGGACGGCTTGTCCTAGAAGGGACGGGCACCGGGGCTTTTCAGTGTGTTAGATTCTTGGTAAAGGGGTGCTGCGACGTCGTCGCACTTATTGGGGAGGCATTGGGGGAGCACGACGTCGTTTTTGTTCACGGTGTCGTTAGGGATCAGGTTTAAACGACCCCGGTTTATGGAGGAGAAAGGAAGGTGGGATTGGGCAATTCTTTTGGGTTGCACTATGTGGTTTTGGGTTCCTCTTACGGTTCTCTATCGCGAGCTCTGCCAGGTGCTTTTTTTATCCGATTCTGTTTGCCTGCACACCTTAACAGGTCTGGATGCATTAGAAACCGGCTGGTGTGGAGAAGTTAACAGTTTGGTTGGTGTATTTTCTGTTGTGTTGTGGCTGATTATTTGATATAGAATTTTACAGAGGTGTCTGGCGCCTGGGAGTCTCCATTTGAACCATTTAGTGTTATGTCCGGTGCGTGAGAAACGACGTCGTGGCTGTCTCTTTGCTAGAGGCCTCATGCGTGTGATTTGGGCCTGCTCCATACTGCAGGCCTGCTTACTCTCTTAGCCTCACAAGACTGTTCTTCCGATGGGTATACTATGGGCTGCTCGTTGTTGTTCTCTCTTGGGCCGTTAGTTCGGGCTTCCTTGTTGGATAGCTGGTCCTAATCATTGGGTTGTAGGCTTTTTGCTTTCTCTTTGTGTTGTTTTGGCTTCCTTGTATGTTTGCTTATTTAGGTCGATTTTGGGCTCTAGGCTGTTTGGGCCCATTTGCTAACATTTGTATCCATAGTTGGGTTTTGGAGGGGTTTTTCGGGGAGGGTTCTGTCCTTCCATGTTGACTGGGGTATGTCCCTGTGCTTGTGTACATACCCAATTCTTTTGATAAATATTTACCGTTTATAAAAAAAAAACATAGCCTGAAAGGTGAATGACTCTACTATCTCATCTAGTCAACATAATAAAATAAAATAAAATATTATATTATATTTAAATAAGTTGAAAAAAAGAATAAGAACCAAAAAGTTTAAATTAGATCTCCAACTTTTACTTAAAAATTTCATTAGTTTCTTAACTTTCATTTTTGTCAAATTGACTTCAAAATTTTGAAAATGTCTAATAAGACCTTTTTTTCATTGACACGCTTAGTTTACACTCTACAACCAATTATTGTGTGGTGGATTCAATACAAGTAACAGAATAATATGCTCTTCACCTTAAAAAAGATGAAGCACAAATTATAGATTCAGGATCCAATAATAGTTCTAAATGAATCAAGATTGAATTAACAATTCAAGAAGGTATTTCTGCCACATCTATAAAATTAGAAAGGAATTCGAAATAGTTAAGAATAAGTTTTGATTTTTACAAGCCCTTGCGTGAATGAAAATCAAGTGTTTAAAGAGTAACAGAAAGGATTTCTTTTAAGGAATGCAAAGATCGCTCAATGCATTTATCAAATCTAAAAAATCAATCAAATATGATTACAAATGAGTTTTAGAGTGTTTGTATATTAAAACCAATACCCTAGGTAGAATCCCACAAAGATGAGATGTGGATTTAATCTAAATAATAGAGTCCTATTCAACAAGTTTAAAATAGGCTATTTAGGCCCAAAAAATCCACACAGCTAAGTGGGCTTATCTAAAGTTGGAACCCATTTAGTTAAGTCTTAAATAGCTTAATTAATATGTCCAAAGCATAAACTAAGTCGGCTTAAACAAATTATACCGTGTGGCCCAAAGATGCTTAAAATAGTCTAACTGTAACAAACAAGTTGTTTCTAGTTGCACAACATAGTTAGCCTCCTTCATCAAGTCTAACATGTTTCTTTAACCTTTGAATCATCATTATGAACTCAGTTGACCTATCTCAAAGTGTTTAACTTCTTCCTTTGCATATAAATCCACCATCAAATTATTAAAAGCCTCTTTAGCACATTTAACCCTCAACCGTGTCCTTGGTCCTCAAAGATTGTCCAATAGATTTTTTTTTGCCTTAATAACACTTTGTTGAGCTTATTTAAGTGTTTTTGTTTGTTATCCAAACTCTCCAACATGTCCCATTACTTATGCCTTGTTTAAAGTCCCATTACTTATGCCTTGTTTGAAGCCAATTCAGATGCTTGATCTCCATCATTCCTTATCTCCCCAAAAGGATTTGTCCTCAAATCGACTTCTTCATTTGTAAAATAAAAAGAGACATATCAACAACATTGAAAGTAGTATGAACAACATATTGACCAAGCAAATCAATCTTGTATACGTTCTCATTGATTCTTTCCACCACTTGAAATTGTCTATCACTATATGGTTACGACTTGGATTTCCATTTGCTTGGAAACCTTTCCTTTTAAAAGTATACCCAAACCTAATCCCCATTTTTGAATATCACTTGCTTCCGAACCTTTTTAACTTGCTTCTTATATTGTTATGTCTTTTTTCTTTATATTTGGTTTGCCTTCTCATGAAGTTTCTTCACTAGTTCTACTTTTTTCTTTTCGTCCAAGCTATCTCTTTTACCTAATGGGAAAGGAACAAGATCTAAAGGAGACAATGAGTTAAAGACATAAAGAATTTCAAGCAATGAAAAATGCAAACTCAACAAAATGCAAAGACTACTATTCCCATGTTTTCAAGCTTTTACTCGCAACAACATACAATAAAGATCTTAGAGTTCTATTAACCACTTCCTTTTGACCATTTGTTTGTGGATGACAAGTTGTAAAAAACATTAACTTAGTTCCTTACTTCCCCACAAAATTTTCCAAAAATAGTTCAATAATTAAATGTCATGGTCGAAAACAATGATTTTAGGAACTCTATGTAACCGAACAGTTTTAGTAAGGAACAATTTAACAATGTAAGATGTATTACTAGTTTAGTGACATGAAATAAAGTGTTCCATTTTAAGACCTATCAATAATTGCAAATACTAAATCGTGGCCCCTCCTAAACCTAGGTAAATCCAAAACAAAGTTTATAAAGTTATCTACCCACGGCTCGCTAGGTATAAGTAACAGTCTATATAAACATAGGGTTATACTCTTGATTTAGCTTGCCTATACTCCATACATCTCTCACATACTCTTTTCATATCTCTCCTAATATGTGGTTAGAAGAAATGTTTGTTCAAACATTAAGAGTTTTTCTAACATCAATGTGTCCCATTAAACCTCCCAGTGCAATTCTTTCACTAATAAGTCTTTTAAGGAACTTTTGGGTATACAGAGCCTATTCTCTCTATATAAATACCCCTTGTGCCTATATAACTAACCAAAGGCAGATTTCTCACATACCTTAAAACACATTGCCAAAATCATAATCATCATTTTATAACTACTTAAAGTGCTCAAAACCTAATAATCTAACATTCCAAGGGCTTACTAAGGCATGTCTCCTAGACAATACATCTGCCACTACATTTTACTTTCCTTATTTATACTTAACCACATTAGGAAATGTCTCTATAAATATCAACCACTTAGTATGGCTTTTGCTAAATTTGTGTTGTCCCTTAATACAAACAATTCAACAACGTAAGATGCATTATTGATTTTGAGATATGCAATGAAATGTTCCATCTTTAAAAACCTATCAACAACTACAAATACTAAATCATGGCCCCTCATAAACCTAGGTAAATCTAGAACAAAGTATATGGAGTTGTAGGTAACGGTCTGTATAGTACATGGGGTTCTACTCTCAATTTAGCTTGCCTATACGCCACACATCTCTCATACACTCTTTTTATATCTCTCCTTATGTGTGGACAAAAGAAATGTTCATTCAAAACATGAAGAGTTTTTTTAACATCAAAACCTCCCTCATACGATTCTTTCACTAATAAGTCTCTTAAGGAACTTTTGGGTGTACAAAACCTATTATCTCTAAACAAATACCCCTTATGCCTAAAGAACCTCCCAAAGGTAGATTTCTCATATGTCGTAAAACACATTACCAACTCCTTAATGTGCTCAAAACCTAGTAATCTAAGCTTATTAAGGAATGTTTCCTAGACAATGCATTTGCCGCGAGGTTTTTCTTCACTTATTTACAGTTAACCATATAAGGAAACATCTCTATAAATTCCACCCACTTAGCATGTTTTTTGTTAAGGTTGATTTATCCCTTAATATACTTCAATGACTTATAGTCATTATGAATTACAAACTCCTTAAGCCATAAATAATGGTATCGAGTCTTTAAAGCCCTAACCGATGAACATATCTCCCTATCATAAGTTGGGTAGCTTAAGCTACCTTATTAAGTTTCTTACTGGAGTATATAATCAGTTTCCTATATTGCATCAAGGCAACCCCCATTCCAGTACAACTCGCATTACACTTTATCTCAAAAGTGTTGGCAAAGTTGGGTAAAGCTAAGATAGGTGTTGTGCTAACTTTTCTCTTTTAATAAGTTAAATGCTCTCTTTTGCTCATCTCCCCACTTAAATCCTACACTCTTTTTTTATTTATCTCAATTAATGTTGCCACATTGGAGCTAAAATCCTTTGCAAACTATCTATAGAAACTAGTCAATACATGGAAGCTCTTAGTATCACTAACTGACTTGGGGTCATCTATTCATTAATTGCCCTCATCTTTTCCTCATCAACCTCTATTCTTTTTATACTCACCACATAACCCAAAAACACAACATGACTAGTGCAAAAAGAATATTTTTTCGAGTTCGTATGCAATTTCTCTTGCCTAAATACGTTCAACACTTTATTCAAATGTTCAACATGCTCATCAAGTGATTTATTATAGACAAGAATGTCATCAAAATAAATAACTATAAACTTGTTAAGAAATTCGTGCAAAATATGGTTCATAAGCCTCATAAAGGTGTCAGGTGCATTAATTAAATCAACAGGCATTACTAACTATTCATAAAGTCCATATTCAAACTTAAATGTTATTTCCCACTAGACATGTCAATGGGTCGGGTTAGGCCCGACCTGTTCTTGGCTTGGCTTGGCCTATGGCTCGACAGGTCACAAGTGGGTTGTTCCAACCTGGCCTGTCTTTTTAAAGAGGAAAACTTTAAAAACGACATCATTTTGGAAGTAATACTCAGGCCAACCACCATGGCCCGGTCAACCCAGATCAAAATCAAGTCGGGCCCTTTTTGACATCTCTATTTCCCACTCATCTCCTTCTCTAATTCTAATTTGATAGTAACCATATTGACATCTCTTTTTGCCACTCATCATCTTCTCTAATTCTAATTTGATAGTAAGCATATTTCAAATCAATTTTGGAAAACAAACATGTACCATACAACTCATCAAGCATATCATCTAACTTAGGGATAGGGTGACGATACTTTATAGTAATTTTGTTGATGGCACGATAGTCCACATATATATGACATAAACCACATTTCTTTGACATCAATAGGATTGGAATTAAGCATAAGCTAAGACTCTCATACATGTAGTCTTTTTCCAGTAACTCCTCCACTTGCCTTTAATTTTTTTTGGTCTTTTATGGATTTGTTTTATATGCTGGTCGATTGGGCAATTGTGCTCCTGAAATCAAATTGATTTGATGTTCTATTCCTTACTTAGGTAGAAAACAACTTGGCATATATTTTTGGAATAGATCATCATAATTCTACAAACACAAAAACAACAACAATATATATTCAATCATTCCAATTTACATAACTAAAATCTTGATTAAAAGTATTTACTTTGCCAACATCACCATAAAAACCTAATATGTTTAAATTGCCTACAACACTTATTTGATAACATGCAAACATATTTCATAAAATAACCTATTCTTGTTCTTTTCTCTATTATGATTGAATAACTCCACATTCTTTTCTTTATTGCGACAGTAATTTATTTATTTATTATTTTTTAATACAAAATGCAAAGGATGATGCAAAACGTAAATTAAACACCAAAGATGCTATTAAAGATAGGGTTTAAACATGAAGGATGATAAAACAAAAAAGTAGAGTATAGTGAAACAATGATGTCATTTTGCCATTTCTTTTTTACTAGCAACAACTTTTGAGACAAAAAAGTAGTTTCCCATTTCAATAGTCAATAGAGCTTGGCATGTATACTCAATGACAAAATATGAAACACAAACTAATTATTATGGTGAAATAAAGGTCTTACTTTAAAATTTTGAAGTCAATTTGATGAAAATGAAAGTTAAGGGGTTATGTGTATTTGAGGTAAAAATTAGAGGACCATTTTGAGTTTCTTTTTGTAAAAGAATAATTTTTTAAGTTTAAGTGTGACCTCTTTTACTTAATTAATATCCACGGTAGAATTATTCGATCCCTACTTGAAGCATTAAATCTTCTTGTATGATTTGAATTATTTTTTGAAGATTTTTATGAGTAATGTGAAAAATTATATGACCTCACTGTTAGGATAAGTGAGATTCAATATCAATATGACAGAACTTAGGATCGTTCTATCAAAAATATGTTACTTTGCAAAATCAAACCAAAAAGTACACAAAGAAAGAAAAGAATCACAACACTAACAAAAATTAGTAATAAGATTTTGGGTTTGATCGTCAGCTAGAAGCTAGGTAAATTGTAACTAATAGAGAATCTATGTAAATAATATCTCTAAAAACATGACGAAGGAAAGCCTTCCCAAAGTAATTTGATTAATCAATCTAAAAACAAATCTCCTTTTATACATCCATAATATAACCTTATATGTACCTTAGTGACGACAAAACTCTAAGTACTAGAATACTACTAGGAACTAATAATCTAGATCTAATGTAAATAGGAAATAAATAACTTTGAAAGATAACTGAATCCCATATAAACATAAATTTAAAAGTTAAAACAAACAAAAGCATAGATCTTAAAAGGAAATAACATGTCAAAATAACAAAATCTTAAAAACTAAAACACATACCCAATGCCTATTTTGGAGATAATAACCGCCGATTTGCTTTGGAACTTTGAGTGTGCATCTCCAAGACAAATTCGATGCCAATTATAAGTTGAACTTTGACCTTCGATTGCTTTTTCTTCTCTAGTGTCTATTTACTTTTGAGTCCGGTTGATTATGTTCTATAATCTCAATCTTCATCATTTTTTGAAGACCTTTGGAAAACTTCCCCACCTCTTTTTATGTCTCTCCCGTGTCAAATTTCGTATAGGTAAAAAAAGATCCTTATATTTGAGTTCTGTTTGGCAAACAACGGATTGCATTAGCTATTAGCTGATTCTATAGGCGATTAGCTCATAGCTAATTGTATCAGTTGATTTGACCAGTAGATAATATAAACTGTTTATTAAAAATGTTTAGTAAAATTATCTATTTGGTATTAACTTTTGATGTGTAACATGATTTATGAGAGTATGATTTAAAGAAAAATTATAAGGGCATAAAAATTATATTTCTTAGTATTTCATTGAATATTTTTATAAGAATTTA
>JANIPM010000007.1:51855424-51875377 GCA_027478405.1 Erythroxylum cassinoides
TTAAAAAAGCTGTTTTTTTAATTGACAGCCAAACAGTCAACTGGCTTTTAAAAAAAGCTCTTCTCAAAAAAGCTCTACTAACAAAAGCTCTTCTCAGAAAAGCTCTACTGATAAAAGCTCAACCAAACAGGCTCTTAATAAGACGCTCCGACTTACCGCTCCCCGGATAAAGGAAAAAATGTAAAATGAAAAAAAGTAAAAAATGAATTCGAAATGGCGGGATTAAAATTTAATGAAGTTTGAAACGAAATTCACAAAACTGCGAAGGCAAAACAGTAGCAGCGAGCATGGAATCGGTGCGAGAGATCTGCGAGCGGGCGATTCCCGTTGAGCTCCAGAAGATGGACGCCTTCACGGCGTCATTTGCCAAGTCGCTGGAGTCCATCAAGGCTCGAGCTGAAGAAACCGCCCGGAACCAAGGTCCTTCCCTTTTGGATTAGGGTTCTCTACACTTGATCTACGGCCTATGGGTTTTATTAGCCTCACATTGTTTAATGGTTGGTTTTCAGATTTTGAGTTAGTTTTGGCTTTTGACCTTTTTGGTTTTTGCAGTGAAGCTTGGGGTCATGAAATCTAGATTGAGGGAAGCCGAGGACGAATTTGTTAAAGTGCTGGCAGGTAATTTGAGAGTGTTTCTTCTGCACTTTCAAACTTTTATTTTTTCTTCATTTGTTTGGTTTGATGTTGAACTGAGGTCATTTGATTTGAACTGCAGAAACGGTGTGATAAATAATATAATGTGCGTTTGATGATGTTCAAGTTAATTTCAACTCGTATGTTTAAGAAAAATCGATTATCTGAACCATTTTTAACCCATTGTTATTTGTTTGGTTTTTGAAATATGTTATTTTATAGTGAAGACACGTAATGAGGCACAGCAGATGGCAATAAAGGATTCAATGTCTGCTACAAGAGCTAGAATAGAAGAACTTAAAAGAACTCTACAGGTTCAGAAGGCTAGGAAAGATTATTACGCAGCAGTCATGTCTCAGCAAACTGTAGGTAATTTTCTTTACAATGCACATTTGATTTCTGTTCTCCTTTTCCACGAGCTTGATAGGGGTAGAGCAGTTGAAATTAGTGTCAGGTTGTGTGCACCTTGGAATTGGATCTGGAGGGTTGGCTTGAGGCCTCAGCAGCTAGTGGGGGTGGATAAATAGAGTTGAGTTCTGAAGTTCAAAATTATATTTAGACATTGCATCAGAATGGGAACCAATATGAGATTGTAATTCTCCTGTTAGATTTTGATGGCTATTTTTTTGCCATATTGACTGGGTTGGCCTGGCCTAAGTAGTTTTCACTTTGGATCAAGTATATGAATTGAGCAAAAATCATGATCATAGGGATTTCAAGAGCAGATTGGTTCCGGTATTTTCTGTTAATCCATCCCAGTGTTTCAGTTTGTGCTAAATACCAAAACTAATATGCATATGAACACTTCCTCTCTCTCTAACAAACACAAATATACATGGAGCAAGTTTTTTTCTTTTGAAAGGCACGTGTAATATTCCATCTGTTTTGGTTAAAGAATGTTTCATATGTTTTTAATCCATAGACGAAAATTATGTGAGTTTTACACGGTGCTTCTTTTAATCTTTGGACGACCAAATTAAACATTTGTGTCTTTCGATCATTTTGTGCTCTGAGTGCTCTCACCCCATTATTGCATTTTAATATATTGTTAACAGCTTTAAAAATTTATGCAGGAAAAAGAAGCCAAGAAAATGAACAAAAAGAAGGAATTGAAGAGGCAGTATTTTGGTATAATAGGGTTCTTGGTTTTCATATTGAAGGCGGGCATGGTAATTTCTATTGAAATTGTTGCTAATATTTCTATTTATGCTAAGTCTATTCTTACATATTCCAATTTATCTTTAGGTGTGAAATTTACATTCCGCAACATCAGTATGAAAAATCCATATGACGAGTATTCTTTCACAATCCGCCATGAAAATGACACTTACACGTGTAAGTAATGTTTTAGTACTTATTTGTTACTATAGCTGGCTTCTCCATTCTTATTATCTTACTTGTCTTTTGTAATTTTCAGTACTGACATGTGATCCACAATTAAATGATACCAAAGATTTGATCCATGAGTTGAATAGAACCAATGGCTTTTTCAAATTTGTCAGAACAATGAGAGAGAAGTTTAAAGAAGCTGCATCAACAGGTAGAGTTTGAAAATTAGTTTCTTTTATGCTGCCTACCTCATGATTATTAATCTTCCGTCAAAACATTCCTGGCATGCAAGTATTTTTCTTGGTATGACTTGCATGTTACGTATTTTCTTGCTATTTCTAGAAGATGACATCAAAAAGTTTAGATGAACAAGCTTTTTTTTAATGTCTGTCTAAGTGCATTTCAATGTTGATGAAGAAATTTGGTATTGATCTTGGCATGCAGGAGTCTTATCTGAATGTAAAGTTCTTCACCAAGAGTCTTCCACAATATCTTTGTCTGCTCCTGCTTTATCAGTTTCTACGGACAGAAGTGAATCTCCATTGAAGAATGAGCATCAAAGGGAGGAAATTAAAAAACACTTCAAAATGAATAGCCTTGGAAAAGGCGCTAAACAAGCAATCCTGTCCCCTGTTAGGAAGTCACCACGTTTTAAGGTACCATGATGTTTTTGGAAATGTGCCTGGTCATTTTTGTTCATCTGTGCAGAAATAGTGAAACAAGCCTTTTTCTGAGAATGCTAATTAGTTGGCTATAGTGAGAATAGAGTTCATTTTGAAGTTTTCATAAAAAATAAGTTGTATTGTGGCTAGATTCTAAGCACTATGACTATAACATGAGAAAAAAAGGGGTTCTTAGTTTTATTCAAGTGACTAATGTGGTTTAGGTACACGTGCGTCAGTCCATTTTTCTAATGGCAAGTGACTGAATTTCTTGCTGCCTATTCAGATGATGAAATGAGCCCATAGATTATGTGCATGAAAACATTTTCATGAATAGGTCAATAGTTGCTTCTATTATTGCCTTACAATACCTATGTCAAGACGTGCTTACTTCTTTCATTAATATGTCGTACTCAAATGGGACATTTCTTGAGGTTATAAACAACATAGGACTTTAAATCTTTCTTTGGCATGTGCACTATAAGAGTTTAAGTATGTAGGTCTTGAGCTAAAGACTATTGACATGTGTGGCAGGCAAAGAAATGAAGATTGATGCGAAGTTTAGTGTACCATTTGTGCCTTTGTAGCAACCCAAGTAGTCGTTAGCATGTGACTTGGTTACTTTATTGTTGGCAATTATGGGATGAACTTGGTATCCCTGCTATGACAATTATGGGTGAAAAGAGCTTCTCAGACCAACTTATTCAGTTCATCAGACATGACAACCTCATCATCTGCGTTGTGGTATTGAGAATTTGTAAAGAACCAATTGTAATGCGTGAATTGTAAAGGACAGAACATGATAATCTGAATGATCATGGCTAGATGCTAGTTTACAATGTAGATATGGTTAAGTGATTCTGTTTTATGTGATTTGCAATCACAGCTACGTGGGAATATGGAAATGCTTGGCATTTCGCTCTTTCATGGTTAATTCTAGTAGATTCCTATATTGTCACTCTATGCCAAGAATGAAATTTACACGAGCTATTTTCTACTATTGACTTGAGTCAGTCTTCTTGTGTTTAAACATTGGTTTTAAGAGCTACAAAGTCTTTAAGTTGCTTACTACAAAATTTAGAGCAACTGATGCAACTAGATGCCTGGTACCAGGCTGGAGGTGTGATCTGAATTGTTTTGCTTCAATATGCGATAGGTGGGTCTGTTATAAGTCTTATGAGAGAACCAACCTCAAAAACTAGCTTAAAGGGTGGAAGAGCTCATAAGTTTATAAACTCCACATCAGTTTCTTTTATTACCGATGCGGGATAATTAAACCGTAACATTCGTTTTTTCATAAGGACCAATGGTTTCATTAGTCACGGTCATGTTGGTCACGGCTGGCACTCTCAGGTTATCATTCCATGGGCCACCACTTTAAGACCGTCTCTGATATTAATTGTTATAAGTCTTATGAGAGAACTAACCCTAAAAGCTAGCTTAAAAGGTGGGAGAATTCATAAGTTTATAAACTTTACATCAGTTTCTTTTATTACCGATGTAACAGGTCCAGATTCCAGGACCCAGTTTTAGCTAGGGCAACTAGTACATAAGAGGAAACAATTTTTATGGCTGCGACCATTAGGGAAGAATTGTTTTGCTTCCATTCCTGCCCATCTTACCTTGGGGTGGGGTACTTCAGCCATTCGATTATCCGTTTCCTTTCTTATTCAAGTCTTATTCATTTTAAAACATATTTTCTTTATTTTTTAAAATATTATTTAAAATTCTAAAAATGTTTTTTTATTGAATTTATATTAAGTTATATAAGCATAATCCACTATTAAAATTAAATTAAAAAATCTCTTATATGTAATTTTAATTAATTTTTAATTTGTCAAGTTGGAATCAGATTACATGTAACCATTGTTAATCCTGGCTATGATGCTCTTGTTTTGAGTGGTGTGAACATAAGCTAAAAGCAAGAGCATGTTGATTGTCTTGCTCTTGCTTTCTGTTGTCAGCAACACTAATAGTATTTGGGAAACCATTAGACAAGGGAAAGCTTCTTATTTTGGTGAGATTGAAGCTTGTAAGGGAAAGTGTAAGGCCAGAGTGTGAGAATCCTTCTAATTTACATTTAACTCCTATCCTTCTAGGTTTATAACCTATTCTTATCGATTCCTTACACTTGTCTAAACACAGATAAAAAGGTATATGTATATGTGCATGTCTATACATAACCTCCTAGATATGTACTTTAGATTCATTACCCAACTCAAGCTGGTGGCGGATGCAACCTTTTATGAATTAAAGCACGGCTCTGCCTCCAAAGGTGTTGTGCTTCGGTTTCATCATTTGCCAAAGCTGAGCAGTTGCTTTCATTACAGTCTGTGAAGTACTTGCCACTGATGCCTGCACTTTGAGGGCTCAGAGCAACGTAACATGTGGTGGATGCACCCTGCAGGAGCAACCACAACATTTCACGCATTGTAAGAGCCAAATTATTAACGTAAGCCCTGTCTCTTTCCTGCCTACTGTGAATCTCTAGGCCTAAAGAAGTGACAAGGGACTTGTCGGACATACCTGTGATATAGACTTCAATAACCTGGAAGCAATGAAGTAGAGAGAATCTGCAGACAAAAGTTTCTATGTAACCAGTTTCTTGGAGATGAATTGCCAACAAACGTACTATCAAGGATGATTAAGGAAAATGTTTATGGTTAGATTCTAATATCCGCGGAAGGAAAGAATTATTTATACCTGTGACAAACCCCTTGTGAGCCCTGATGATTCCTGTCTTTATAATGCCTGGATGCACTGCATTAATTGTCACTCTCGCATTCCTTTCCTGCAATGTTTCAGACAACCAAATGATTGCCATCTTCAGAATCTTTCTGTTTCGTTTGTTGGTGTTACAAATGTTGTCAGAAACAAGAAAATATGGTACAATGAATGAGCCGAGACAATTTCTGGTCTACAGACAAGAGAAACACAAGTAATGACATTTTAAGAAGCGGTAGAGAGTTGACCTTTAGTTGCCTAGCTACTTCCTTGGCATGCAATACGTTGGCCACTTTGGATTTAGCATATGCACAAGTTCCATTGTATCTGCACAAGCAAAATTGCTGATTGTTAGTGAGAAAAAGAATTATATCTTCAACACAATTACGGATTCAACAACAGTTTATGCTAAGCAGTAATCATACTTCTTTGGACATAGCATTTGACTGAAAGAAAATGCACCCCTCTTCACCCAGCTGTGAATTGCAGAAGAAAGATTTATTATTCTTCCCTGAATCCCAGTACTTTCTGCTGTTTCTATCATTTTGTTTATCAGCAAATCTGTCAGCAAATAATGCCCTGCAATACACCAGCTTGTTGATCCCAATCTAGGAATGGGGAGGTGAAGTTTGAGATTTCGAGTAACATACTTACTTCAACAGTTATGCAAATCCAAAGTTTGAAGTATTAAGATTGCAAGTTCGGTCTTTTGTAACAATTGCGGGTGATGCAAGTTCAGTTACATATAATGTGAATTCAATTACTCCAAATTATGATAACAATTTAGACTGGAACTTCCTTAATTTCTTCGGAGAAAACTACGGGAATTAGGAACACTATCATTAATCTTTATAGTTGATCCATCTTTCATACAAGCAAGTCTAGGTCTTTCTATTGGTTAGATTAAGTGGTGTATGAATTGATTATTTTACTTTTCAAGAATAATCAAACTTATCCACTTTCTCAGTCCCTCTTTTTGATTCATCTAAAGACACGTTATCATGATGGAAATTTTCATTTACAAGTATGCACCCATAGAAGGGTGTATATATGCATATTATAGCAGAAAAGTCCAAACAAAATGAACACTGATTCTTTTCTACGTTGTCATTGTCACTAAAATGATGGCTTTTTCCTCCCTTGATTTTTGGGTGTCAATTTGTGCATATTCAAAGGAAAACATGAAAAGAGGACAAATATATCTTCTGTATTTAGAGAACTAGTACACACCTAAGTAGTTTGTAGCGAACGTCATCTCAATTTTCTCTTCAGAGAACTCTAAATTCTTGGAGTAAATACCAGCATTGTTTCTGCACAAAAAAGATTAAATCAACTTGGTGATGATGAAAATGGAAAAAGAATCCATAAATGTTTGTATAAATCTAATGCTCACATGAGGATGTTAAGGGGTAGTCCGAGAGCAAGAAAGTCGGAACAAAATCTATTGACAGAGGCAAGTGAACTCATATCAATATCCATTGTTATGATCTCTGCATTTGGAGTGTCCTTCTGTATCATCTCCTTTACTTCACTTGCCTTCTTCAAGTTCCTCGCAGGCATCACTATTCTTACACCTCTCTTGGCTAAAACCCTCGCGGTTTCAACTCCAATACCCGACGTAGCACCTTCCAAGGATTATAACAAAACAAGTTTATATGATATGGTATGAATATGTAAAATATATAAATCCAAAAGTGCCCATGTCTTAATCGTAGAGGATTTTCCTTTTTTTTTTGTGTTTTTTCATGCGTAAAATCTCTACCAAAATGTAATGTTCTTCTCCAATACTGAAATGTAAGGACTCGTTATAATTGTAAAAAGCTCGAGTTTCAGATTCTTATTGTTTGGTAAGCTGTGATTTGCTCAGAAGAGACAAGTCTATCATATCTTACCAAAACCAAAAGGCGCCAGAAATTAAATGAGTAGTCTGTGGAATGCGCAGATAGTAGACAGAAGGGTACAAAGAGTATCTCCATGTTCAACTCGTTGTTTGACCAAACTGATCTTAACATGAACCCTCCATGCTTTTTGAAGAATAAGCAAGAGAATCCTTATGCAACAAATCCTCCCTTTAAAACTAATACGTCTTAAACAGTATGCAAAAGATAAAAAGGAAAGCAAAGACCGTTTTGTTTAAACTCTATTTGGAGGCTGAAGAAGATATTATCTACTGTGGAATTATACGAAGATTCCTAAAGAAGAAGAAGAAGAAGAAGTAGTAGTAGTAGAAAAGAAGAAGAAGAAGAAGAAATACGAAAACTGCCGATACTACGCTTTGCAAGTTACATGAGAGCTGGTTTCATGGTCATAAAAAGAAAAAAAAAATGGTGAAAAGATGACATCTTTCCTATAAAGTAGAGTTTTACTATTATATCTGCCATTGTTGGAGATTATGTGCAAGTTGCAACTAACCAGTGATAATGGCAGTGAGATAGGGAGGGAATAAGGAAGCATAGTCTTCAGTAACTTGCTCAGCTGTTGCGTTGGAGCCATAGCCACTTGGGCCTGCAATTCCTGCCAAGTACTTCAGAGTTTCCTTCATAACAATACTCTTTAGAAACTCAGCAGCACAAGAAGAGAACCATCGCGGGTTTCTTAAAGGGTTGTTTCCTCAAAAAAAGAAAAAAAAGAAACAAAAGAAAAAGCAAAACTACGATGTTATGCATTAAATTTTTACTGATCAATTTGATATATTAATATTAAAGTCTATTATTTAATAATTAATTAAACTTTTTAGTAAATATTATAATTTAGATTAATTATGAATATAAAATTAATAACTGTTCCTAGTAAATAAAGTACATTATCTTCTTAGAGACAAATGTTAATTCTAGAATCTATAGTGTGATAGTGATAGTTATAGACATAAAGTGACCATAATAGTCATCATTAGGAGGTCGTGGAAATTCGTAGTTTTGAGAGGATTGCATTAGGCAAGTAATCTTGACTAACGAAACATAAATTAACCACATTTCAGATTATCAAAACTACATTATATATATATTAAAAAAAAGAAATGATTGGCTAACTCACCCTGGTCGAGGGACCACCAGATCTTATAATTCTAATAACATCAAGTGAAGCATTGTGATTGTAGGAATGCATTTGTGTGTCTCCTTTTTGCTTATTAATTATTATGACCCTCTCCACATGGAGTGACTTCAATTCCATAGAATTATAGGTGTAATTTATAAATAAATAAATTACTAACTAATCAGAATATTAGGAAAATAAGTGTTATATCACAACAGTTAAATAATATTATAGAAAATTAGTAATTTTAAAATGTAAAATAAAAATAAAAGAAATCAATCAACGTAGGTTAATTAGAATGTATGCAACCCTAGCTACTTCTTTGTTTATCAAGCCTCTAATTAAATATATGTGCCTTTTAGTAAAACTTAACTTGGTATTATTAGCTAGTATTATTCTCCATTCGTATGCCATGTGTGTAAGGACCAAGGAGTTTTCTGAAAGACTCTTATGATAAAACTCCATGGATGTGATTGCTGCATTCTGGAGTTGAGAAATCATCATTTCTTGCTTTTAAACTAAGCATTAGAAACTCATTAAATCACACAGAATGAAGGATTCAAAAGGAAGAAGACCACCCAACAAGACTGATCGTGTGTGCATGTAGTAGCCACACGAGTGATCATAATTACACGAAAGATGTTGAGAAATTAATCATCCCGATAGGGATGGTGAGACTTGGGAAAGACAAGAGTGCTTTTTCTTTTTTTTTCTTTTTCCTTTTTGATCGTGAGATGACCTTGTCATTCACGTCTTCTTCTTTTGTTGGACATGGCCAGAGATTTCGAGAAAAAATGATAGCCATTGTTGGAGGAGGTGACGGGCTAAAAGAAGGTGGTGAGGTTGACTCCTCCAAAATGGAGAACGCACTAGGGTCCTCCTTGGTCCCCTAACTTGCCAACACTTATCATCAATTTGCCACACCATAGTGAAGCACTTGTCTTCTTGTTGTTGTTTCACATGTGATCCTGCCTCAGCTTTTGTGTTCTTCTCTCCATTCATTTATGTTATCCCCATAATAAGTACCAAAAACAAAAGTACATATTCTATTTCTGAAGGTAATTTAATGTTTCAATCACATTCAATTTTCCTTTTCCACTTGATAAGTGTATTAAACAGAAAGATAGAAATAATAATAATAATAATAATAATAATAATAATAATAATAATAATCAATTTTTTTAAAAAACTTGATTCTCAAAACGTAAGAAATAAAAAAATTGATCAAGAAGGATGTCTTATTCTTATAAGATTATTTTAATTATATTATAATGACCACAAACTATCTATGAGTTTATAAGAATAACTTATATAATATTAATTATAGTAATCATAAAAACTACTAAAATAATAATCATATAATTAAATAATTATAATATATTAGTCCGGAAAAAAATGCCTCATGAGTTTTGGTTATTGTGTCTTAATCTTTGCCCATGGACTTGGAATGAATTTGCATTCCACCTAAAATAGGAAAGGGAGCTTGAATTGGAGACAAAGGCATTACTTATTATTATCAACCCTACACTCTTTTTCCCATCTTATTTACTTTCCTTGGCTGACAAACTAAGAAAGTTTTAGTCGTGAGAACTTTATCAACTCCTCAACAACTCCACTAAATCACTGTAAGAGTAGTTGTTTTTGAGAGATTAAGCTAGTCCATTAAGTTACCTAACCAATGAAAATGACTTTAACGATCTTTTTCATGCTTTGAAACTTATGGTACTTAGTCAATAAATAAATAAGATCTTTGGTTTAATTTTAATGTAATTTTCTTTAATTACCTTTTTTCAAAATTTAAACAATTCAACTTTTATAAAGAAGTGCACTACAATTTCTATTATTTGAATTAAGTTTAATTTTGCCTTTTCTAATACTTTCTATTAGATACAAGTTCAACCATTTACAACCAATTAGAATAGAATTGTCGTGTTCAATAATGCTTAAAATACAATTGCCAACAATCATCCTTGAAAATCAAGTTTTAAGTGTTAATTATATATTTTAGTTAGTACTAATTAATCTCACGTGCCATCAACCTATCTAATATGCATGTTAAAGCGGTCCCTTCACAAGAGCCAATCACGGGAGAGAGGGACATTAGGCATAGATTATTGCATGATTATCTGTCACACTACTGAAATAAAAATTATATTTGCTACTTAAAAAAGATGCTTCTTTGTGCATTAGGCCCTGTAAGTCGAGGGAAAGAATTGGACAGAAAACTTTCATGTTTTGACATAGAAGTTTTAACTAAATAATAAGATAAGAAATATTATGTGTAGATTTATAAGGACTAACCTTAATGCGGAAGAACCGGATCGATTTGCTTTGTTTTACGGTTGGCTACTAGAGTCACCGATTAATCACGTCCCAAACTCTAAGCTTGATGATTGCTTTTCGTGAAAAAGTATGGAGAGAGTTTTTAAGAATGTAAGGATCAAAAACTTTCAGAATCATTTTGTCCTTTTATATATGAGGCCGATAACCGTCGGAAGTTACTTCTTATGTAACTTCCAACATTATGATATTTGGATGTACTTAATATAGAATTGAGATTTGATATATACATATATACATATATTTATGTTCTTAGTGTAAATTTCATTAGTATTGTGAGATATGCCTTAAATTTGGTAAATAGTAAAATTATAGAAGTTAATTAACACCATACATAGATATGAAATTGGCATCAGTCTCATTCTAAGTAGACAGGCTTAAGAAGCAGAAGCTAATTAGCAGGAGAGTGGAAAGTGAACCGATATGGGACTTGTTATTGGTTTTATGTGTAAATAGTCTAGAAGCAATCCAGCATTGGTGTTGAAGTTGAACCGACACTAAACTTGTTATATGTGCTTTCGTTAATAATTTGAGATAGAAGTTATTTATTGCTAGTCATATGAGGAAATAAAGTTTTAGTTTCCTAGGCTCTTGTGGAAATAAAGTTTCACTATGCATAAACTTCTTATGTGTTACCCTAGTTTATAAATAACTTATGAGGGTTTTGGTAAGGTACAATTTTTGGATATACTTCCCTTTTTATCGTCTTTTTCACATTAAAAAAGAATCAATCTCCTTACCCATGGACGTAGGTCATAAAAATTGACTAAACTACGTAAATTCTTGTATTTTTTGCTTCCTTATTTATATATATTTATTTCATTTATGTAATAATTAGTATCAAAGCTAAGGTTTGCTATCAAGATATCTTTATACAAGTTCGATATTGAAAAGTCCAATAGATCAAATGAATTTACTCTATAGGAGGTGAATATGAGAGTGGTTATTGTTTTAGCAGAGATGTGCAACAATGTTAAAAGGAGAAGAACATTTTCTAGAGAATTTAGTATAGTTAGAGAAAGGAGACATTTTGTCAAAGGTGTCTAGTATAATGTTGTTGAGTCTACGTAACGAGGTCTTATGAGAGGTGGTTGATGAAACTAGTACTTCTTTAATGTAGAAATAATTTAAAATAAGTATATACAAAAAGAACTTATTAATCATTTATATCAAAAGCAACATTTATATGCTTTGAGAACGTAAAATATATACAAAAAAATTGCATTGATAATTTTAATATGATCATCTTAGATCTACACATATTAGGGTTAAAATTGAGAACAAGGATCAAACAATAATTCTCTTGTGTTCCTTGTCAAATTCATATGAGATTCATTGATACTATATTGTATGGAAGACAAACTATTGATATCAGTGATGTGAAGGATGCCTTACTACCAAAAGAATTGGAAAAAAAAGAAAGAAATATTTCTGACTCAAAGGAAGATGGACCAAAATTGGCTTTGATTGTCATTAGAGGTAAAAGCGAAGAAAAGGATAATAGAAACATGAGCAAATCACATTCCAAATCAAAGGCTAAAAATGTTTAATGCTTTAATTGTAAAAAGAAGGGACACTTTATAGAGATAACACAAGAGATAAAATGAGAAAAAAAAAGGATATAGATCGCAAAGTGAATGTAACTATTGCATAGATGAGTTTTGATGAAAAGGATGGAATAGGAGGTGATGTTTTAATAATTCAGTAAGTCTAATTTTACAACTTAGTGGACAATTAACAGTAGAGCATCATATCATATGGCCATTAACAAGGTTTGGTTATGCTCTTTTAAGGAATGGAGTAGGATTATTAGATTGGGTAATGATAAAGAGCATGTTGGTAAAGGTAGTGGTTCAATGCAGATTTAAATAGATGATAGAATTATTAGAACATTATATGTCTAGAGTTCCTGATTTTCGGAAGACTATTATTTTATTAGGTACTCTTGATAATAAAGGATATAAATAATCTAGTAGCAATGTGCAACTAAAAGCATAATAAAAGGATAGTTATAATATGAAATCGATATCCTAATGGCCAAGACATTTATAGGGTTTGTGGTTGTATCTTAATCATTTTATGAGAATGATGATAATACAGAGTTATGCGTCGTAGATTAGGTCCTATTAGTAAGTGGAGACTTGAGATTGTTAGATGGAGTTATGATTAGAACGATAAAGTGTTGTGAGCCTTTTATTCTTGTAAGTAGAAACAATAACAACATCTCAGTAGAAGTCTCACCAAGATGCAGGGTCTGGAGAAATCCAAAAGTACACAACCTTACTCTTAACTGGTAGAGAGACTATCTTTGATAGATTCACATAAAAAGGTGAAGAGAAAAAAAAACATTTGAAGAATGTTTGTAGAAAAAAACAAATAACTGCATAAAAATAACAAAAAATAAGAACAAGACTAAACAATCCAAAACCAAAATAAAAAGATAAAAATAAAGAAAAATAATAAGATAAAGAATAATAAAAAATAAAAATAAAAAGATAGAAAGTCTAATAATAATAATAAATATGTAAAAATAAAATAAAAATAAGTAATACAATAACGATAATAGAGGTAATGAATAATAATAAAAGATAAAATAAGTAAATAAATTAACAAACAAGAAACAAGACAAATAAATAAATAAAACAAATAAGCAATTGGAAATGAATGTTTAGGCTAAGTAAGGAAATGCTTGTGTTAAATAACTAAGGGAGAAGTACTACAGATAAAATGTTTAGGCTAAATATAAGACACAAATCTCGAAGGAAAATGTTTAAAAGATCTATGAGAATGAAAAAGAACTTTTTATATGAGATCCTTGACTCATATTCTACTTTTTCAAAGCTTTTTATGAGTCCTTGGTAAAGCTCCAGCAGAGCCATATCATTCCTCACCACCTCTCCCTAATTCTTCTTAGGTCTTTCTTTTTTCCTCTTAGAATCCCTAAGTATAATCTTCTCGTATCTTTTCATTGGGGCATCATGATGTTTTTTCTTAACATATCTAAACTACCTAAGCCTTGTCTCCTTTAATTTTCCATCAATGTTAGCCACCCTTAATTTGTCTCTTACCCCTATATTCTTGACCTTATCTCTTCTAGTGGGGTTACACGTCCAACAGAGCATTCTTATCTTTGTCACCATTAACTTATGACTACTTACATTTTTGATAGGTTAACACTTCACCCTATAGAGCATGACTGACCTAACTGCTAAATGATATAACTTGCCTTTTAAATTGAATAGTATCCTTTTATTACAAAAATTCCTAATATACCCCTCCATTTAAGCCACCCTGATTTGATATGGTGAACTTTATGTTCATTAATCTTCCTATTACTTTGGATAATGGATCTTGGGTACTCAAAACACTATTTATATGGTATAACTTCTGAACCATTCTTTACCTTCACATCGAATGCAACCTTATGGCCCGAAAAGTTAGCATACTAAGTCTCTATATATCCGACATTTTGGAGGACTTGAGGATCGTAATGAAAGGCTTGGCTAGCCTAGTAAGCCCCTCTTCACATAGGCTCTTCCACATCTCTATCTCATTAGGTCCTACCTACTTTCCACGCTTCATCTCCCTTAAAACTCTTTTAATTTCTTCTTTTGTGATATGTTAACAACAAGTAAAGTTATAATACCTTTTAAACATGCTAAGACCACCTAAGGAGTCATCTTCACATTTATTAAAAAGACTATAAAAGTATCTCTGTCATCTTCTCTTAATTTTATTTTCATCCACAAGCACCTGTCCTACTTTATCTTTTACAAAAAATAAACTTGATTAAGTCTCTTATTTTCTATTCCCTAGCTCTCACTAACTTAAATATATCTTTTTCTCTATATTTAGTTCCTACTTGTTGGTATAATTTCTCGTAAGTTTGCTTTTGCCTTCTAGGACTATCTTCTTTGCCAATTTTTAACTTTCTATATTAAATACCCTCTCTACATCAGTGATGCTATCCAATTGAGCTTTATAGGAAACCTTTTATAACTTCACCTTTTTCTTATACATCTTCATTACACCACCAAGACTCCATCTTACTGCCCTTAAGCCTTTTAGAAACTCCCAAGATCTCCTTAGCTGTAATCGTTAAAAGAGTTGCTACTCTCTCTCACACTTGGTTAGGATCTACTTCCAATTTTCATTCTTTAGACATTATTCTATCCTTAAGTTGTTCCACCATATCCCCTTTTAGATTTCATGATTTGACTCTGATACACCTCTAAGGACTTCTATTCTTTCTCCAACCCTTAACTATAATATCCATAACCAACAATCTATGATGAGTTGACAAGCAAATGTTAGGTATTTTCTTAGAATTCTTGCAACTAGGTCGATCACTCCACCTTACAAGGAAGTAGTCAATTTGAATCTTCGTAGTTTTGCTCCCACAAGTCACTAAGTGTTCCTCTCTTTTTTTGAAAACTAAGTTGGCAACTTAAATGCTTCCGTCTAATAAAATAGTCTCACTATCATTCTTATCTCCATACTTGAAACCCTTTTGAGTCCATGAACACCTGACCGAGGTTACCCCTATATGGCCATTAAAGTCTCTTCCTATAATAACCTCATTAGGGGAAATCTACTAAATCACCTTATCTAGCTCTTCCTAAAACTGATTCTTAAATTATTCATCCAACCCTACTTAGGGTGTATAAGCACACAACATATTGAAAACAACATCTTTTACCATAATCTTTAAGGATAAAATAATATCATTTATCCTCTTTTTGCTTACAATATGATGTATAGGTTCCTTGAGAATCAAGATATCTACAACATTTTTTTACCTCGAATACCCTGATACTGAAGTTTGAACCCATTAATTTTTTTTCACTTTAGCCATATACACTTTGTCTGCTAGATGCACGCTATGTAAATATCATATTTGTCTAAACTTTCCACTAATTTCAATGACTTTCCCGTAAGGTTCCAAATGTTCTAGGAATCTATGTGCAATTTGTCAACATCTTCTCTTCTTTTAAAACAAAAATTCACTGAAGGATTAGCCCTATCAATCATTAGAAGTCAAAGCAACCGCTCCTACCCTACTACCCAACACAAGTTATACAAGACAAGTATTACAAGACCCTAAACAACACAAGTTATACAACACAAGTTAATACTGTAAACTTTAGTACCTAAACTTAGAGACTATATATAAAATGAGGTTATCAAGTTATAATTTATATCAATTGGGCAATAATTTCTCTACATCATTAAATAAGGATAAATTTCACACAATTAGAAGAGAATTAGTTATGTTTGACGGAAATTCTATATGATAAGGATCCCCTAATGTGTTTGAATTCATTCTTGATATTTAGTTAACTGATCATATACTTTTAAAAAAATTTATTTGAGTTTTGAGACCATTTTTTTAGCTTTTTAGAAGACACTGGTTGACTAATACCCTAGCGTGATTGACCAATGTACCCAAAATTCATATTTTTTGCCTTTCCAGTGAGTTTTTTCTTTATTGTTCAAAGTTTGGTCGTTTATTTACTCACATTAATTTATTAATGTCTTCGAGTAGTTGACCAATGACTTATTTTAAGAAATTGTGTCTTTCATATGAGTTTGTAAGGAATTTGGTCACTTTTGGTCACTCCCTTAGTCAATCACCAATATAAATTGGTGGATTAATATCTTCAAATGGTTGACTAATGTCCCCTTATCTACGAAACTTTTCTTTCAAGTGAACTTAAAAATATATCGGTTGCATATCTTAGTCAACCACACCAATTGTTGGTCGACCAATATAGCTTTATGCTTGACTAATATAGAGAGTTGAAAAAACATTTATCCTCTTCTTCATCTATTCAAAACTATTTCACCTATCATATCCTAAAAAACTTTGGTCAACTAGTCTTCATGATTTAAGAGCTTTCTCCTTCTCTTTTCTTCTATTTTCATATTTTATGTTTATATCTTCAAAAAACCTAAAAACAATTAACTCTTTCATTTGAATAACAATACCCCTTAATTCATAAAAATTTCTTATATCGTATAAATTTGAAATGTTGTCATTTTTTCTTTTACATTTGGAATTTTTATATTTTTTCATAATTTGGGTTATCTTTTCAAATTGATGCTTCTATAGTTAAATTGTAAAAGGAGTCAATGTTGTTTCCCTTTCAACTATATTGATACAACTTTACTTTTTTTCAATTTTTGGTATATTAGTGTTTTTCATTTTTTGTTTTAGAAATTTTTAGGCTTTCAAATTTATCAGTTTTTTAAGAAATTAATTTTTTGATATTTTAATTTTGTTTAAAGGTTTTTAAAATTTAATTTTGTTAAAAATTTCATTTATTGCTTTAATTGAATCTTCAACTTAGGCACGATACTAAAATTAGGATTTTTTTTCAAGTTAGGCATAGTTAGGGATAGGGGTGAGCATTATTCGGGCTGGCCCGATTACCCGGCCCGGCCTGAATTAATTCGAGTAAGAAATTGATAAAATTCGAGTAATTTGGGCCGACCCGGATATTACCGAATTATTTTCAGGCCGGGACGGGTAACTCCGAAAAAAATTCGGGTTACCCGATTACCCGAATTACCCTTCTACTCTCTCCCCTCTTCTACTAACCCGAATTAGGTTTAGATTTTTCAGAAAATTAAATCGCCCCCCGCCCGCAGTCCGCACTCGGCACTCCACAGAAAGTAGAAACACAACACAAACATCATACACCGTTTGAGATTCTGAGAAAAATTAAATCGCCCTCTTCTTCTACCTCTAATATCGCAGTCCGCAGGCAGATCCAAGTTTGAGATTTGAGAGTGTTCACTGCTAGTGCTCACGGTCGTCGCCCATCGCCGTCGGTCACGGTAAGGAGTCCTTTTCTCTTCTAACTTCTTGTTCTTCTCTTCTCTGTTCCTCGTTCTCTCCAATTTCTAGGGTTTTCTTTTGGGTATTTTTCTTCTAACTTCTCTTCTTCTCACTTCTCACTTCTCACTTCTCTGTTCTCTGCCTTGCTCACGGTAAAAGCAAAACATCATACACGACGTTTGAGAGTGCTCACTGCTCACGCACGGTAAGGATCCTTTTCTCTAACTTCTTGTTCTTCTCTGTTCTCTCAAATCAACACGCTTGAGGCTTGAGCTTGACCCTCGTTCCTCGTTCTCTGCGTTGTTTTTGAAGGGTCTACGCCTCTACGGTCTACCTGCATTTTGCTTCCTGTTGTGATTTCTGAAGGCTTTTGGATTGAGAATTTGAGATGATACTGCCATTTTGTTTAAATAACAATCTTTTTAACTCCTAATTTTGTTGCAAATAGTACATAAGTGTTGAACTGGTGATAGAAAACCAGAAGGCAGTGTATGTTGATATTGTTTCCTGTTGTGATTGACTGATTTCTGAAAGCTTTTGGATTGAGATGATACTGCCAATGCCATTTTGTTTAAATAACAATCTTTTTTAACTCCTAATTTTGTTGCAAATAGTACATAAGTGGTGAACTGGTGATAGAATTTTTTATATATATAGTTGGTGTTCATGTAGTAGAAGTAGACAAGTAGTTGCTAAATGGCATAAACTCTTCCTCAGGCGTAGAATGATTTGTAGAGGATTCATCATGGAATAAGTATTTATTAGCTCTCACACAAAGACTATAGAATGAGGCATTTGAGGATCCTATAGGAGATTTCAAGGTGCTACACTAAACTAGTGGCATGCATGACTACTATTCCTTATTTGACATGTATTGATTCTGCCTACAAATCCCTAAACCATACTTGATTGGTTTCTTCTTAAAGAGGTTAAAACATGAGATTAAGTTTCTTCTAAAATTATTAAGGCCTAAAAAATTATAATAAGGCTACGTTAGCCAAGAAGCAAGAACCTATAGCATATGTATGTTTTCTTAACTATAAGGGAACTAATAAACCTTATACACCCCATAATAATCATACTTTTATTATGAGTTTTAACTAATACTGTATATAAATTAATTACAAATCTCATACTTTTTTAAATCACTTGTTAGTTAATTATAAATTCACTTCTAATGTGCTTTGAAGATTCATATTTGAAGTGAGTGAATTATAAATTGACTTCTGATTGTCTTATAAATTGTTTTTTCCTGTTTTTAGATGGAACAAGAAGGGTCAAATAATCCAATGATTCCATTCAACGTCGAGTCTCCGAATGAAGAGGCTAGAGAGGCCTCTGGAAAAGAGATGCCTCCAGTTCCACTAGCACCAAAGCGAAAGGCTATGGCAAAAAGATCTGAGGTATGGCATCATTTTACTGCATTTGTGGCTGAAGATGGAACTAGAAAAGGTAGATGCAATTATTGTGGTAAAGAGTATGCTGCCGATTCAAAAAGTATAGGTACTCGTCCACTTATTTATCACATGAATCATTGCACAATGAGCCCCTTCTTAGATCCTAATCAACGTGAAGTTAATGTAGTTAAGGGTGAGGGGGGTAGTCAAAATATTATGACAGCTTGGAAGTTTGATCAAAATGTAGCTAGGGAGGCTTTGACGTATATGGTTGTACTAGACGAACTCCCTTTCAAATTTGTAGAGAACCAAGGCTTTAGACATTTTATGTCTAAAGTTCAACCAAAGTTCGTTTTTCCATCCCGATTTACTGTGTCTAGGGACAGCTTCCAACTCTACATAAATGAGAGGAATAAGTTGAAGCAATTGTTAAGGAACTCCACCCATAGGGTTTGTCTGACAACGGATACATGGACTTCTTTGCAAAGAATCAATTATATGTGTTTAACTGTACATTTTATTGATAATGATTGGAAATTGAACAAGAGGATCATTAACTTTTGCCCTATTGATAGTCATAAGGGTGAGGCCATTGGTATGGCAGTTGAGAGGTGTTTGATTGAATGGGGCATTGATAACGTGCTAACGATGACAGTTGACAATGCTAGCTCGAATGATACTGCCATTGCATATTTGAAAAAAAGGTTTAGCACTAGGAAAAATAGTGTTATTCGATGTGAACATTTTCATGTTAGGTGTGTTGCTCATATAATTAATTTGGTGGTTGGTGATGGTTTAAGTGAAATTTCTAGCTCAATTATGCGAATTCGAGCTGCTGTTAGGTTTGTTAGACAATCCCCTGCTAGGTTGAAAAGGTTTAACGAGGCAATTGTGATGGAGATGATTGATTGTAAAAAGTCTTTGTGTTTGGATGTTTCAACTAGATGGAATTCGACTTACTTGATGCTTGATGTTGCCCAAAACTTTGAAAAAG
>JANIPM010000007.1:52011068-52021238 GCA_027478405.1 Erythroxylum cassinoides
GTCAATAATAAACTAATGTGAACAGGGGAAAGCAGACATGAACAACCAAAATAAAATATAAGGTCGGTTACATTTCCAATATGTTAGTGTCGATAGTGGTTGAATTTCAAGTTTACTGACATGGGTCTGAAGCAGATTAGAATGGATAAAAATGACACGTAAGTGAGTTAATAAGGGACTCTTTTAGTTTAAGTGAGGTTATGGGTTTGAACCGTTTTTATGTATGCAGTCGTTTAAAACTTGAGGTTAGAGCTTTGTCTCCTATAAGGGACCTACCTGACTTGAACGAGGATTAGTCTAGATGTGGATGGCTTAAAGGTGCCTTCTCATAATTAAGATTCTCCTAGGACACTTCGTAGGTAAAGCAAACCAAAAAAAAATGACACGTTTGGGATTAGATAGTAATATCTGCACTTACAAAGTCAGCAACGCCAACCATTATCTGTCTCTTCCCAACTCGTTGTCATCATCCAGAACTAAAGCAACATTTATTTACCAAACCATGTAAAAGTGACTGCTCGAAGGAAAAATAAATGAAAATTTTTGGAACGTAAAGAAAAGGGATTTGATATGGAAATAATGGCAGAGATAAAATGAAAAAACAGAGAAGGGAGAAGGAAAAAAGAACAGTAGGGAACAGTGAATCTGCACTTAATCATGCGTTTATTGTTTTTTCCGTGATCTGGCATAGGGAATAGGCAAGCTGTAAATTTTCCGGGAAAATGACAATTGGTTTTTTTTGATTCCTAAGAAGAATCTCTGTCTCGGAACTTTTTTCCTGGAGTGGTATATATTCCTAAGAAGAATCTCTGTTTTTCATGCTCAATCCAAGGTCAAGGAATGCCATTATTTATGCTTTGTGAAATTTTCTTTGCTTCTTTTTCCAACAACTTGCGAACATGTTGGTTTCTAATCATGTTTTCTAGGTTTTGATCATGTTTTTATGTTTCTCGTTAATACATGAACTTAATTCTAGTTACTTAGCAAGTCACCTGACAAATTTCCAAAACAGAGAAAACAATCAGTGTTCTTTGGTCAAAATTACCATATTTTCAAGCAGTCAAAAAGGCTGAGGAAACCATTGAATCTGTCAGGTAATCTATCGGTTTTTGGATTCCTGTCAAGGGTTAGATGCGTTCCAAATTGTCTTTAATTCAGTCTTGCTCTGTATATCCAAGAAAGATTTGAAAATGAACCTAGAACCCGTAATTCTGTCTGCACAGGTAAGGGTTTATCAATCTGCCATACATTTGTCACTCGGAGGTTTTGTTTCCTTTTCCCAGACCATTACAATATAATCCCCCCTCTTTCATTCCTCCTTTCCCCACATTTACTGAAACATCTAGGCTCTGTTTCTTTTCAGTACTCTGTTTTTTAGAACTGTAATCGGCCTAAGTTTGCTAATAGATGGGGAAGTTTTTGAACAGTTTCTCGACGAGGCACTTGCTGGTAACTTCTTTAGCTCTAAACGTGAGCTTGCTTTTGATGGTCTTCTTCAAAACTGGTGCAGATGGTCTTGACGGAGTCTCACTGCTGAAGCAAGTGGTGACGTTGGCAGCCATTGGTGGTCTTTTGTCTGAACTGCATGCTTTTCATCGGACACAAAAGACAACCACGTCTTCTTCGTCTGCTTCATCTTCTACTGTTACTATTGCCAACCTAGGGAAAGACAGGGTCATCGATCTCGACCAGTAAGTGTGACTAACTCGGTCCATCTTTCCTTCCTTCCTTTCTTTCTTTCTTTCTTTTTTTGTTTGTTTGATATTTAACTATCTTCTCAAACGCTTTAGGATTTGATACTAACCTGGTTTTGAACTTTGCAGTGCATCAGTTATTATCTTTTTTCGTGGTTTTGGTTTGGTAGAGTTTTGTGTTGTCTCAGTAAATTTTGACGAGACTACAAATTTGACCTTCCATTTTCCTCTTTCTAAAGTTTTTCCCTATTCTCGCACAAATGGCTATTCCAAGCCTTGAAGGTCCTAAAGACTCGTGCTTGGAAACGGTCTACTGTGTAGAGAAAGAAACTAAGTTCTTCCCTTTTCCGCACATGGCGACGGCTGCTCTTTTGTAATCTCTCTGTTCCCAACTCAAAGGGTGAATTGCCGCTTGCCATTAGTGTGCTCAAATAGCAAGGATCTGACCTTGGACGGTACTAGTTCACTGTTTGACCAACCGTCATAATGATTCACCTCACTAACTCCTACTCTTTGCTAGTGGCCCTCAAGCTGCCTAAATAAGTGTAATTGCCCGTACGGGTAGTTCAGTTAGTTATTGGCAAGGTTAACTTGGGACAAGAATTAGGATTCGAATCTCGGTAACGGAATGAGTGGGTTACCTTGTTGAGAAATTGACTGAGATCAGACCGTGATTTACTCCCTCATTACTTTATCAGACCGGAGTGTAGGGGCGCCTGAGATAGGCGATTCCACCTTTTTGGACAAGTCCTAAAAAGCAGCCTTAGACATTTTTGGTTTTGTTAAATCTAACTTTGGCAATGTGCGTCACGAAGTTGGGGAGACCAAGGTGTATATTTGTGGGTCCCTGTGGATTATCTCAGCAGAATGCATGCAACCCTTATTTTGTCCTTTTGCGATAGGTCCAAAAGAACAAACTCTCTGTGGGTGTGTGAAGCCACGGGATCCGGGACCAAATAACCTTTTCCTATTATTTTATGCCTATTATGTTATATGAAATTCATAGAACCTACAAAAATTAAAGGGCTGTCATCTGTTAAAAACAGGGGCACACATTAGTTGGGAATAAAAGATATATTCCCATGGGATCTGAATTGTTGTGTCATATTCTTCTTTATAACTTTTTATAAAGTTTTTCAAAGATTCTCCTTTTGTTTTATCCTATAAGAAGTGGACATTTGTTAATCTACAACTTTGTGGGTCCTCATAATGAAAATTTTTGACATATATAAAGAAAAAGAAAGTTTGAAAAAAGAGATAATTTATATTATATATTCTTTATAAATTACATTCATTTATATAGTAGAGCATTGAAACCTTTCTTAAATATGTTAATTATACAGTTGCTATATATAGTTGTACAAATAGGGAATGTTGAATAGAATTTATAAAGTATTTGTCAATACTGTCCCTCAAGTTAGATCCAGAAGATTAAAGGATCCGAGCTTACTTAGCAATCACAGTAATTGAGTCGAAGGTAAGCCCTTAGTAAATATATCTACCAATTGATCATAAGATCACACATAACGTGTTCTAATAAGCTTTGACTAAACTTGCTCGCAAATTTAGTGGCAATCGACCTTGATATGTTTTATTCTTTCGTGAAACATAGGATTTGTTGCAATGTGCATAGCTAGTTGGTTGTCACAAAATAAAGTCATTGGAGTATCATAAGGACAGGCCAAATTAGAAAGAAGGCGTTGAAGCCAGACAAGTTCACATGCAGCAGTTGCTATAGCTCAGTACTCAACCTTTACACTAGAGTGAGTTACTACATGTTTCTTGCTTTTCCATGAGACCAAATTACCTTCAACCAACATATAATATCTAGTAGTTGAACGTTTGTCAAGTGCATCTCCAGCCCAATCTGAACCAATGTAGCCTTCAACATTGATATGTCCATTTCAAGTAATAGCAATCCCACGACCAATTAATCCTTTTGAATCATTCTTCAATTTACTGTCTAAAGGAGTAGAAGCAGGTTTTGAATTTGTCATACTTGTTTCTTGAAGCAAATCCAAAATATATTTCCGTTGGTTAAAGAGGAAATCTTTACTAGAAGTTGCCATCTCAATTCTCAAAAAGTATTTCATAGCCCAAGATCCTTAATTGGAAATAATTGTTGTAGATGTTTCTTTAGTTTGTTCATTGAATCTTTATTATTTCCAATTACAATAAGATCATCTATATATAGAAGCACCATCAACTTTTCAATCTTTCCAAGTCAAACATAGAGTGATGAATAAATAGTACTTTTTGAGAACCCAAGTCCTTCAAGAGCTTAACTCAAGTTGGCATGCCATGCTCGTGGACTTTGATTTAATCTATAGATGGATTTATGAAGTTTACAAACCAAGTTTGGATCACCATGTTGCGGATGACTAGGAGGAAGTTTCATAAGGACTTCTTCTTCGAGATCTCTATATAAGAAGGCATTTGTTACATCCATTTGAGATAGTGACCACCCATTATTGGTAGCCATTGATAACAACACTCGAACTGTAGTCATTTTTGCAACTGCAACAAAAGTTTCCTTGTAATCTACCCTGTATATCTGTGTAAATCCTTGAGCTACCAGATGCGCCTTATGGAAATCAATTTGTCTATCAGATTTGAATTTTGTTTTGTATACAATATAGCCATCAACATCCAACTATTTGTTTTCCGCTAGGAAGATGTATGATACTCCAGGTGTCATTATTTGTAAGTGCTTTTAGCTCATAATCCCTAGCTTGCCTCCGAGAAAGAGCCTTGGAGCAACTGGTAAAAATTGTTCTTTTGTGACCATAAGATTATAAGTTTGAATAACGGAAACAACCTCTTTGTAAAAATTACAAAGGGAAGGTTGCATACATCGATGATCCTTCTCTGACCCTCGCAAAGCGGGGAGTCTTGTATACGGAGTATGTTGAATTTATCAATAGCTTGCCTCAAAACGTCTTAAGTTTGAGCTTCTTGAAAGGTTTTTGGATCATGAACATTAGAAATAGCAGAGAGGTAGGTTGAGTATGTAAGAGATACCTTCTAATAACTCAAATAATTTGAGACTGGATGCTTGAAAAAATAGGCAACATAATCTTGCAATTTTCTTAGAGGTTGACGATTTCGTAATGGATTCCATCGAGGAACAAGTGTTTGTATTTGATCAACAGGTATTTCTTGCTCATTTTGAATGATATTGGCCTCTTGATATATACAACCAGTCAAATTCATTTGATCATCAGAAACCTATAAGCTTGGATTATCTACAACTTCTAGAAATCTAGAACTTGTTTCAACACTTGGCAATGGAAATAATTCAGTGATAATCTTCCCCTTATTTGAAGTAGGAAAATATGGTCTAGTTTCATCAAACCATACATCCCTTGTCACATAAAGCTTCCTCGTACTCACGTCATAACATTTGCATCCCTTTTTGGTTTGTGAATATCCCAAAAATGCACATTTAATAACTCGAGGATCAAGCTTATCCCTTGAATGTGCAACCAAATGAACAAAACAAATGCAACCAAAAATCTTTAGGTGAGATTTATCATGTTTTATATTTAGCAAACTTCAAGTGGACTTTGGAACCCCAAAATGCGACTTGGTAGTCTGTTAATGAGATAAATAGCTGTTGACACTCTAAGGGACCAGAAATTTTTGGAATATTCATCTAAAGCATAATTGCTCAGGTTTTCTCCAATAAGTCTCTATTCTTTCGTTCTACAACCCCTTTTTTTGGGAAATATGAGTACATCTAGTTTAATGCACAATGTCATTAGAAGCTAAGAAATTAGTCATGTTACAATACGTAAATTCTGAGCCATTCTTAGTTTGAAATTTTTGTATATGAGTTGAAAATTGATTTGCAACCATCATATGAAATTCTTTAAAGGTTACAAAGACATCACTTTTTGATTTCAACAAATAAACCCAAGTAACTTGAGAAAACATCAATAAAATTTACAAAGGATCTAAAACCATTGATATAATTTAGAACAAGACCCTACACATCATAGTGAACTCAAAAGGTTTAGAAGTTTGAGACAGTGACAACTTCAAAGGGAGTCTAGATGACTTGGAATAATGACAAACATCACAATCATGAGTTTCCTTAGACAAAACAGGAATTATTTTTGTAAGAACAAGATCAGAGGGATGAGCTAGACGTCGATGCCACAAGAGTTGCTTTCTTGTAGGAATTTCAAGAGCTTGAGGACTTTTAGAAGTTTGATGAACATAACTGAAATAATAGAGATCGCATAAGTAGAATCCTTCACCAATCATCATTTTGGTGATACGGTCCTAAAATACAACCTTACAAAGAGTAAATAACACTTCACAATTAAGAGTTCAAATCATTTTTTAAACAGAGAGCAGCTGAAAAGAGAAAGAAGGCACATAAAGAACGTTAAGAGTCGATGGAATTTGATATAAGTTTGATTTTTCCCTTCCCTTTAATAGATACATTATGCCATTGGCTACAGACACAGTAAAAGAGATAAGATGAAAATCACATAAAGTGGTGAATTTATTTGACATGTTATATGTGGCACCAGAATTTATAATCCATAAATCAGACATGGAACTAAAATCTAGAGCAGTAATAAAGGCAGTCATAATACCTTGGCTATTTTCAGAGTTAGCAACATTGGCATCAACTAAAAAATCAACAAATTTGCTCAAAAGTGTGGCAGGTATATCCCGACTTGGTTCTCCATCTTGGACAACCCCTTGACCATGTTTGTCATGCAAATAGCTTGCAAACTCATTAAGTAAAGTAACTGGATTAGAGGAAAAAGATTTAAAAGTGTGAGAGGCTACATTAGCTCTAGAATTGGATCCACGCTTTTGATCTCCTGCCTTTTTATTTTTACCTAATTTGTGCTTTAATTCTAGGAAGGATCCTACAGCGATCCGTTGTATGTCTAATTATATTACAGTGCTCACATTTCAGGTATGGACACTTGCCCTTATATGGTTTCTTTTCAATATGATGATAAGTAAGATAAGCGTGAGAATATGAAGTGCTTGATGTAGCACCTCAAGGCATGATTTTTATACGAACTTTTTGCATAGCTGCATAGACTCCTTTTAGAGATGGTAGTTTTGTTGTGATTACAATATGGCTCCTGAACTCTTCAGAATCTAAATCAAGACTTGCTAATAGTTGAAAAACTCGATCTTCTTCAATTCGTTTTCTCAGGATCACTGGATCAACAGTTTGTGGATGATAGACTTCCAATTCATTCCACAAACTTTTGAGTTTTTTCAAAATGCTAACAAAAAGCGTCCCTTCTTACTACAAGTTTACAATTTCTCTATGAATTTGAAATATTCTAGTAGAATTATTTTGGTTTCCATACATATATCAATCAACCTGTTAGGCCACTTATTCGTTATAATTATCATAGGAAGGGTAAATTTGGGAATTGATATGTGTGGTTGTTATAACAACCTGCGGTAGTGCATGTGAGGGGAGTTATTATGGAAAATTATTATAGGAATATACCTTATATTGGGAGAGTCCGTTATGACCTCATACCTGTAAATAAAAAATGAGGAAATGAGTGGTGGGAGAGAATTTACTAGACAGAAATGGGGGAGAGAACCAACCTCCGAAAGCTAGCCTATTATTCTATCAATTTTTTAGCAATATAATCAGTATATCAGATTCTTAACAAGTTGTTATCAGAGTAGTACCTGGAAAGGGTCATGGCCAACAAAAATGTGACCCAGAGGATCAACACTTTGGAGGAAGCAATGGGGGCTATGCAAGGCAACATTGTAACGTTAAAAGATAACGTGCAAGCGATGAGCCGACGCTTTGAGCATTTGATAAAAATGCAAGATGCCAGAATAGTCTCATCTACAGTGTCCAATTAGGAGAAGGAGACCGACGTGACAAGTTCCAGGATAGGTGCCAATGTTTGATGGGACAAATCCAGATGGGTGGATTTTGAAAGTGGAAAGGTTTTTCAGCCACCACCAGTGTACGAATGAGGAGAAGTAAGAAGCTGCCATAACTGAATTGGAGGGTGACGCTTTACTTTGGTATCAATGGGAAAGTAAACGTCAACCGATACAGTTGTGGGAAGAGATGAAGCTCCTCATCCTCAAGCAGCTTTGACCAACCCAAACTGGTTCATTGTATGAACAATGGATAGAGCTGTGGTAAGAAAGGGAGGTCCGGGAATACCGACAACAGTTCAAAGAGCTAGTGACACCACTTGATAACATCACAGAAGAAATAGCACTGTGTAGATTCATCAATGGATTGAGGTCGCACATACGAGAAGATTTGAGAATCATGGATCCTCCTAACTTGGGTAGGGTCATGGATCTCGCCCAGAAAATTGAAGATAAAAATAGGATCACAGGTCAAGTACATGGGTATCGCAGGGAAGATCCTCGGCACCTAACCCCTCACCTCAACCTTAACTCTCGGATGAACGTGGGTTACCATGGATTGAACTCGATAGTTGAAGGACTGAGGAGGATGGCTGAAAGAGGGCTTGCGATCTCTCGGATAGGAGGAGGGATCTAGCGACTGACGGAATCTGAGATGCAGCGGAAGAGGGAGAAAGGGCTTTGTTATTTCTGTGATGAAAAATGGGGGCCTGGTCATCGTTATAGAAAGGAGTTGAGCGTATTAATTATCCAAGATGAAGACGAGAAAATCGAGTAACTTGTACCAAAATTGGAGACAACTGAGGTTGAACGAGGTGTGGAGGTTTCTCTCAACTTCGTGGCTGGGTTGACATCATCTCGGACAATAAACTTAAATGGAACAGTGGGAGAACAAGAAGTCATAGTGCTGATAGATTTGGAAGCCATGCATAATTTCATTGTATGGGAACTGGTTCGACAGTTGCAAATTTCAGTTATCAAAATAGAAGAATATGGGGACACCATAAGAACTAGAAAGGCGGTGATGGGAGAGGGAGTTTGTTTAGGAACTAAGCTAAGCTACAAGGCATAGAAAGAGTCGAGATCTTACTTCCTCTAAAACTAAAGTTTTGACATAATTTTGGAAATACAGTGGCTAGAGACGTTGGGAGTGACAATGACCAATTGGAAACTACAGATTGTGAAATTCAGTTTAGGAGGTAAAACAGTGACACTACAAGGAGACCCCTCTCTTGGATGAACTCTAATGTCCCTCAAATCGATGATGCAGACGATTAGGAAGGAGAGAATGATGATTATAGTTGAGCTCAATCAAGTAGGCAATGACCCATAAAAGACTGCAAAAGTACCAAACTACCTTTGACCCACTATAAACAAGTATCAAGGGGTGTTTGAAATGCCAATTGGCCTTCCACCAATTAGAGGGCATGAGCATTCCATTGTGTTTAAGGAAGGAAGTTCACCAGTGAGCGTGCAGCCATATCGCTATCCACATGTTCAGAAGGAGGAGATTGAGAAGTTAGTTCAAGAAAAGTTGATGGCAAGGATATTCAGAGTAAGTAATAGCTCATTTTCAAGCTCGATCTTATAGGTAAAAAAGAAAGATGGGTCATAGAGATTTTGCATAGATTATCAGGCCTTAAACAAGGTAACGGTTTTATACAAATGCCCAATTCATGTGATCGATGAGCTGCTAGATGAATTACATGGAGCCCGGGTGTTTTCCAAAATAGATTTGAAGACCGAATATCCCCAGATACGTGTCCAGCCAGTCGGCATACATAAGACGACCTTTAGAACACACAATAGGCACTATGAGTTCTTAGTAATGCCTTTCGATCTAACAAACGCTCCAACAACCTTCCAATCACTCATGAATTTGATATTTTGATCATTCCTTTGGAAATTCGTCTTAATCTTCTTTGACGATATTTTGGTTTACAGCTCAAAGGGAGAATCACATTCAGCACATCTAGCTTAAGTATTGGAATCACTCCAACATAACCAACTCTTCACAAACCGTAAGAAGTGTGAGTTCGGCTGAACTGAAGTGGCATATTTGGGTTACATCATTTCTGAAAAAGGGGTGGTTGCCGACCCAACTAAAATTCAGGCTATGGTGGAATAGGCAACGCCTACAAACCTCTGAGATTTGTGAGATTTTTTAGGTTTAATCGGATATTATCGAAAGTTTGTGGCGGGATATGCTAAAATAAGCCAACCATTAACGAAACAACTAAAGAAAGATAATTTTGGGTGGAATCAAGAGGTAGACCAAGCTTTTCAGAACTTGAAGTAAGCAATGACAACAATTCTAGTGTTAGCCATGCCAGATTTGTTATGACCATTTATCATTAAGACGGATGCTTCCGGTTATGGAGTGGGAGTGGTTCTTTTACAAGGTGAATAGCCAATGACCTATTACAGTTAAGTGTTAGGAACACTAGCTCGTGCGAAATCCATATATGAAAAGAAGTTAATGGCAATTATTTTAGCTATAACAAAATGGAGGTTGTATTTGCTTGGAACACATTTTGTAGTACGGATAGACCAACAAAGTTTAAAATTTTTACTTGAACAATGG
>JANIPM010000007.1:52032800-52046389 GCA_027478405.1 Erythroxylum cassinoides
GAAAAACCTATACTATTGTTGAAATCGCAAGAGCGTTTCTTAAATCACTTCCAAAGAGGTGAAAAGCTAAAGTAATGATCATACAAGAAGTTAAGGATCCAACAAAACTATTATTGGAGAAGTTTATTGGATCTCCTTTTACATACAAAATGAGGCTCTTTTTCCTTTTTTTTAATTATCTTTACTAAAACATTGTTACAACTTTTGACTACAGAACAAATCACTTTATAATAAATCAAACATGTATTATAACACTTTTACTCGTTAGCATTATATGAAGTGAGAAACTTAGTTCCCACATCCCAAAGGAAGCACCTCTAGATATAACATTATATGAAGTGGAATAAACAGAAGTTTCAGACCATGATAAAAGTTGGTAAGTTAGAAAAACTTAACAATACTAGGATATAACATGTCTTAGGCACTGCCACTCGTGGCTTAGCTTTAAACACAACTAACCAAAAGTTTATGTAATAAACTACTTCTGCAAAGCTTTTTCTGCAATTTATTGCAACCCTTCACCAGCAAATTCTTACATTGGCAAATTATATGATGACCACAAAGGCCTGCTAAAGAAGAGCTTAATACATATACCAAAATTCGGGGAGGAATTTCCTCAAGGAACCACATGTTAATTGTCTACACCTTGCAAGGCTATGTATATTTACGTGAGCAGTGGCAGCATTACAATCGATTGGCGCTCAAAGCAGTCTTAATTCATATTCACCAGCCATAGTAATATATCTGACCCAAGGTAAAGCCTGATAACCACTTTTCTCGATTATCTTTAGGTAGCGAACCTACAATTGCAAAAGATGATGATCACATCGTAAATTCAACTTTGCCCTGATACAAAACTTTCGAAGACTAGTTGTGATCTAATGCTCAAAGAACATGAATCAATGTGTCATCCTGTGTACAATTTTCAATAGATCAACAGCCAAAACTTTTGCAGACTAAACGTAGGGCCTCAAAGTATCAATCTCCCATAGAATACAACATCATTTCCCAACATCATAATTCGCTTCAGTACAAGGCTAAGAATAAGTTTTACCCTTATTGTTGCCTCCTTAAAATAAAGGCAGTGGTTAAATCGTATAGATTTGTGATAGCGTAAAAGAATGGATCAACTACAGAAAACGTTAACATAACATGCAACATATAATCGTGAAGCTCAATTTGTCCTCACATTCACTTTTCATACTATATTTGAAAGTCAAATTTTAGCTTTGCTTGAACTACATCATAATATTCAATCAGTCAAAAGCTAGCAAAGAGGTTTCTATAAATATTCAAGACACCAAACACACGGTACCAAGGTGAGCCACATGAATTCAAAGTCAACTTATATAAACAGAAACTCAGAGAATGGTACCTGAATCCCAGAGACAGTAAAATATGGTATTTCAAACTTCACACGGATGGGAGCTTTTCTCTCAAGAGTTGGTTCTTCAGCTGTTATACTAGGAAGACGAAACTCTGCCCTCAGCATATATTCCTACAGTTATATAAGTGTAGACATAGAAATGGATCACTTCATATCTGACTTGGACATTGTGCATGTGAGAATTTGAACAGATTCTTACCTTATTACCAGGAAAAGATTTAATTTTCCAGACCAATGCATCGGTCTCAGGAGCATATGCAGCGGAACCCAACGATGTCCGAACGTTGGGATTAGTAGCATCAGATGGAACAGGCAACTGAATTTCAACATTAGTCGCCGTGCTGCACAGAATATACAACTCAAAGATGAAGCAATTGCATAAATCAGGTGCATTTTATTGAAGCCTTATGGATGAAAATTTGTTCCAATTCTTTACTATCGGCACAGCATTTCAAAGACAGAAATTAAGACAAGGTAAAATGATGCGGTACAGCCAATTAGCAAACAATATTCGCAACAAAGGAACGTGCATGCGTGTATGTGAAGAAAGAACCAAAATTTTCAATCTCAATTACAGGAAGAAACATAGTTATAGAGTTTCATTATTCTCAACAGCACAGAGGCAAGTTCTCCAGATCTATTATGGGCTATCAAACAGGTCCTCAATTTCTTCCCTAAAAACTAAGCCCTACCTCCTGTCCTTGAACTGGCTCCGTGCTTTAACCATCATCTCAATACGACTTCTAGAATGTGTTTCAATTTGAGCTTCTACCCATATGAGAGGCTTCACCTAAAACCATATAAAAAGGAGTTAGATACTTTAGCAAGGTTTAATTAGTGCAGGAACCAGGAAATGTTTCATTTTTACAATGAAATGGTGGTGGGTCATGCAAGGAACATAAGAACCTGAAACAAACCTGAGTACCAAGCCTATATGTCATCAGATCAAAAGATCCATCTGGGGGTATGAAGGATATAGTTCGGTCATTTTCAAATCGGGCCAGGCGCACACATCTGGAAAGAAATGGAGGGGCGTGAGCAGAATATGGGAAAGGGAACATAAATAAATAAATACAAGCAGCAATTATATCATTATCCTGTCTTGAACAAGGACATAATACCACAACTTTAATCATATTTATGTACTTGTTCTGTGAGTATATGCCACTGTATTAAAGAAGATATGCAGATTACATCATGATGCACAAGAAGCAGGAGGTAAACATAAGAAGAATTGGAAGGCAACGTACTGATGAAATTTGATATCATCAAGATCAATGGCTTTTCCTTTTGTTGCTCGACCTTGAGCCTCCAAAAGTACTCTATCATTTAATCCAAGCTTACACTCAGGCATTCCACTACAAAAGATGAAGCATGGTTAATTTGGCCATCATGAAAAGAAAAGAAATTTTGACAAAAGATTACCATGCATCAAATTATCATAATGTATTCAATAAGAACATGGCACCACTTAATTCTTAGGAACCCACTTACTAACCATTAGTCAAGGGATATCAACTTATCCAATACTTAAAAAGAAATCTAGCTAATGGCTAACATATCCAATGCAAGTATCATATTCGATGAGCTACAACCAACCAGATTACTCGAATATAAAATCAAGAATGTCCATTTGGAATTTATGGCATGATATGAACCAAAAAAAGGAGGGCAGAGAACAAAATGTTTTCAGAATTCATAAAAGTGACAATTCAATAGATCAAATTACTCGGGAGAAAATACTGCACCTCAAGTATGTTCTCATTTTAAGTGCCCCAACAACCTCTGAACGTACTATTTGGCCATTGCTGTTAACAAGTATATTGACACTCTCCACCACATCTAGAAAGACCTAAACAAATAATAAACAAATTTCCGTTACAAAATTCAAGTTTTAGCTCAAAGTCACAACCAATAATCATCACAATGGAGGTCCAACTCACTTCGTTCTTTTTGTACCGTACCCCTTCACTGCGCCAAGACACAGCATTAGTGACAGCCATAGGAGGGCGCTGAGCAATTTCCATCCTATAAGCATCAGTCTTGATAAACTCGCTAAGAATCTTAGCTTCAGTGTATTGAGGGAAACCAAAATCCATGATCTCATCAAGTAACTCATACTGTCACAATGTGGAACTCGTTAATACAACAAAACCAAAATCCTTTTTTCTTTTCTTGTTCAGTTATCTTGAAAACAAATTCACATACCACAACAACAAAGTTATCCCTCAACGACTCCTCTTCCAACTCCTCAAAGTAATGCTTAAACACCTGATCAGAAGCAGACAACATCAATAGCAAGTATTACAATCAGAAAACAAATTGAATCTTAACAATCAATCAAAGGACAAAAGTGGTAAGCTTGCTTACATCAACTATACGGTGCAAGAATAGGAGCAGACTGGCAGCATTACAATTCTGTCTAGAAGCAGTCAATAGATAAACATTGTTGTGTTGTATAAACATGTAGGTTATTCCATTGTCATAGACAACTGGATCCTGAGACTGTGGATCCCCACCCTGTACCACATCAAATTGATAAGTAAATTTAAAAGATAAAACAAAACTAGTGATACCCAATTGACGGTTTCTTCGGAGACCTCTTTCTCGATGAGCTTGGTGAAGAAGCGCTCGACCTCAAGAGCGGAGACATCGCCGCGATAGTCACGCCAGATCAAGACGCGGCCTTTGATATCCAGTAAAAACACCGCCGAGGCGGCGCCTGACATCGAAAGATGATTCCTTTTTGGTAGGCAACCAACAATTTAGTAATAAAGTTGAGACCAGAGCTTCTGAAACAAACGAACGAGATGAATCTCACCTATGTCACTTTCATTCTTTGGTACATTTATTTATTGATAAATCTCAGGGCATAAGGAAAGACACTCGAGTCTGCAATTTTCAATGTCGGGCCATGACCCGATTTTGTTTGGCTCATTAGTCTTTTCCATTACTGTCCAATTTGCCCATATACTAAATTTTGGTAATATAACAATCACAATATAATTTAAACTACTATTAAATACCAGCAATTTAACAGTAAAAATTTTAAATTAGTTAATCTTTTTGTTCAGATTTTAATTTTTTGGTTTGATTTACTTTAATAACTCTTGTTATTAAAAATTAATAAATTTATTAATTAATCAGTCATAAATTAATCAATTTTTATAAATTAAAATAAACCAATTAATTTTTTATTTATCACTTTTCCTTTTCAATTAAAATTTGAAGTAAAGATAATCTTCTTCATTCTTGTTTCAAATTCTTCAATTTTATTTAATATTTAACTGGATTTATGACAATCTAATTATGGTTTAACCTTTTAAACCTTAAACCGTTTGTCTTATCAGTTTAACTGTTTGTCCAATTTTTAAAACATTAAATCTTAAAAGTTATTTATTCAAAACTCAAAATAATATGATAAGTGTCCTCTTTTTGGACTAATAATTTTTTTAATTAGTAAACTATTTATAGAACATTATACTAATGATTCTATGAAAAAAAAATGTTCCAAAATTTTTTCATAAACTTCATTTTAGTTCAAAATTTGTATATAGTCCTTATGCTTGAGTCCTCCCTTTTTTCTTAAGCCTGCAAAAGTATTACAAATAGGGAAAGGTAGTCAAAGATTTATCACAAAGAATATACAATAAGTATCTAAGAAAAAGTTAAAGCAGCCATCGAATTTTCATCTCTATGGATAAAAAATGTTGTGCATTTTTAGCAAGGATGTACTCTCGAATCATGTTGATGATTTTGTCAGTAAGCCTATATTTGTCTTTCTTCTTCTTTGAGAATCATCGAGCATTTCTCTCTTTCCAAATGCAATAGATTGAGATGGTGAATGCATCCTTTTAAAGAGTAGAATTAGGTTGGCCCCCTTTTTTATGTTACTAATCATCCAATTTAAAATATCCTCCCAACTATAGTTGCAAAAAGGAATAGATAAAAAGTGCAAGATTGGACTCCATATTGACTTAGTATAGCAACAATGAAAAAATAAATGGTATCGATCCTTAGTTGCTCTATTAAATAGGTGATAACTTGCATTTTGTCATGTTAATTCTTTTTGTTTCATGTTCTTTTGGTAGAATTTTGTGATGTTTTGCTTGTGTTTCTACGGTAATTTATGTCTTTGCATGTTCTAGGTGACGAAATACAAAGTGACGCAATTTGGAGTGAAATTGACGAAATGGAAGCAAGGCATGAAGCAACGCAAGGAGACAGATTAAATTTTAAGTGGAGACAAATTAATTGTCTGATCAATCACGCACGTACAGTGGTTTTAAGTTCATTTAATGGTCCCATAAATCATCAACAAGGAGTTACGCATCTGATAGAGGGTTGCGGAAATCAAATTAAAATCAATTGGGCAAGAAGATGACAACACGTGGAGGCAACAAGCTTCGGATCTGACGCTAGACAACACGCAAATGAGGAGAAGCAAACAATCAGCTACAGCCAAGATAAATCAGCACAATTAATAAGAGCAGGTCACGCAACATATGAGGGACAACGTTTTAAAGGAGAAAAATCAACGCATAAGAGAGGATCTACAATAAAATCAACAGCAAAGGACAGCACACACATAAATAGAGAGGCTAAGGTGAGTGGGCTGGCGTGGAATTAAAAAGGAGGGGGCCCACATCATTTTAAGGAGGGAACAAAAACCTAGGAGGGGCCCACATCATTGAAGGGAATAACAAAAACCTAGGAGCAAAAAGAGGGGAGGACGGCAACTTTGAGGAAAGAAGAACAGTGACGCAACTTTGAGGAGAGTGGACTACGGCAACAGAGAGGAAGCGAGAAAATATATCAAAGAAAAGTTACAGATTGCGGCGTTAGAGTCTGTGAACAAAGGAAGGATTAATCATCGACATTAGAGGAGCAAGAGTGACGACAACAGCAGCAGTTTTGGAAAAGAGAACTTGAATTAGAATTTCACAGAAGGTTTATTTTTAATTTTAATTTGCCAATTTCAGTTTTATTAGTTAGAGACTAGTATTATGTGTGGCTAATTTTTAATCTAGACAAGGCACTTTACTTTTGATGCATGTAGTTCGTGAGACTCCTATGGTTTAATTGTTTTCGTTTACTTCTTATGTTTATTTAATCTTTGCGCTTGATCGATTTATTATTGTTGAGTTTGTTGATTAATGAGGCCTGTTAATTGATTAACTCGATAATAAATTGCCGAATAGATTAGTGAATCCGTGATTACTGTCTATCGAGTGGCGAATTAATTTTAATTAAGAAATTAATGAGATTAAATAATTTGTTCTAAGTAGATTGCGGCTTTTCTGATTCTATTGGCTTAGACAAAGGTCCATTAGAGCCTATCACTGCCATAGATTATATTCTGCGGAGCTTTACTCGGGAATAGTCTAATTGGTTAGGGTAATAATCTGCGGAGCTTTACTCGGGATTATCGAATAATTACGAATGGATTGGTTGATATGTGATGTTCACTATCTGCTATAACTTTGTCCATAAGAATGAACGAAATTTATATTTTTGAGTCTATGATCGAATTACAGTATCAAACAGGAGAGTACCTTAGCTAGGCTTTTCTTTATATTATTTTTAAGCTTTATTTTTAATTTCTTTCTGCGTGATTTCGTATTTTAAATTTAATCATCCTCAAATCATTTCTTTTTATATTTTTATTTTTATTTTTGATTTCACACAAATAAATAATTACTATATTAGTCTCTGTGGTTCGACCATATTCACCACTTTACTCGCTTAAGTGTTCTAGAGTAGGAATTTATTTTTGCTGATTTAAAAGTAGAAGCAAAGTACCATGAGGATGTAGCACATGTTGTGACAAATAAGGAAAATGAAGAGACAATCCCGGGTTGCAGTTGTTGGAGATCTTGTTCGATATCATGTTTTCCAATGCACCATACAATTTGTTCTTATTTCATTTGCCGACATTTTCACAAAATCTCTTACATCTCTTTTTTTCGTAACATATAAGATTTCATTTTTATTTAAAAGAAAATTGAAATTAAAAACATAAAATAAAAGGTAAAAATCACAACAAAAAATAGAAGTAAAACTAAATGATTCCTTAATTAACCATGTAACGAAACTCAAATTTGCTTGTTCTGTAATGTGAAAATTTACATAAGTGTCACATTCATAATTAAGCAGTTGTATTATATTAATTATCTTCTTATAAGAATGACATTCAATTGATAAATATGAAATTAATAAAAAAATTTAAGATAATCTAATTTTAATTGGCATTAAATCTATTTAAAATAAAATAATATTAAATTTAACAAACAACCATATTGGAGAATATATGGAGTTATTTATATACGCTAATAAAAAATAGTTTAGGATTAATTATTTGCTGTCAATAAAACGACTATTTTTTGTAAAAAACTAATAAATAATATCAATGATAAATTTAATATTTTATTGATTAAATTTTTATCTAAAAAGTGATTTACAACTTTTAGTATTAAAATTAATATTTTCAATAAGTATTTCACTTTTGGAAGTAATTTTTTTTATAATAATAATAAAAACATTAAATTTTATTTTCGTATTTTTGGAAGTATTTTAATACGCACTTAACAATATAAAAACATAAACAATAAATATAAAATAAAGTAGATGAATAATGATATTAAAGTCATATTTTTTTCTTACAAAAAGTTATAATTTTTTAAACATTCGAAGAAAAAATTTTATTTGAAATTAAGGTGTAAATTTTGATTTAATTAAAATTGACTTTAAGTTCAGCCCACAAATCACAATAAAAAGAAATTAGAGCAAGAATTACCTATTAAAATGACGTCGTTTCACTGAATTACAAACGACTGAATCGAAATACCTAATCTTCTTCTAATCGGCAGAATTTTTTGGCCGAAGAATGCCTACAGTTCAACGAATTGCCCGCTGCCATTGCCAAAAGCTCGACGACTTCCAACTCCTGCAGCCGATTTTCTGCAGAGATCGATGGTTGCCTGTACTTAGGCGACTCCCAACTTAAGGTATGACCCATATAGGAGTATAAGTTCTTTGACAATTTTCTTGTCGAGAAAAGATGGGAATGTGATAGAAATTTTATGAGAAAGTATGGAAAAAATGATAATGAGATTTAGTAGAAATCTGGTTTTGATTTGTAATGAAACGAGACTAACATCCGATTTTCTGCAAAGATCGACAGGTCACGGGTGCCTCTGAACTCCTACAATTTCGAACTTCAGGTATAATCAATGTGATGAAACGAGATTAACGCCTTTGTTATTTGTTTCATGCTAGTTTTGTTTGGAACGTGTAATGAAAAAAGTTTTTCTTACAGCACGGTAGGTGCTCGATGAAATGCCTTTTGCGAAAGCGGAAATAGGGTAAAGGGAAAAGTTTAAATTTTTGCCTCTACTGGTGATCTTATACTGTTTTGCAAAGTGCGTGACCTCAAGTTTGCCAGAATTGCGCGGATTCGTGGAAGAAGCAATATTTCTATGTCTTAGTCTAACGGACAAGCATTTAACTTTCAGTCTGCCCCAAAGGAAGCTCCATGATTTGATCGTTTAATTTCATGGCTGAGCTGTAGTCCAAAGAACTTTCATTACAGTAGTCTAAAACAACTTCCATATATCGATTCCGGTTAGTTAAATATTTGGTTGAGTTTTACTCTTCTGCATCTAATAGTAATAGCTCTTCAGAGTGTGTTCTTTGGAGCTTCCTAGACTTTTGGCATTTTTACCTCCTCAAAACTGTTTTCATCTGTCTTACGAATCTTTACAACCTGCTTCAAATTGAAGACAGAAGCTGTCTTAGAAACAATTAATAACTCAACAATTTCCGAATTTTAAGTAGAACCATAGACAGAAGCAGTCTCTATGAACTGTCCATAGCCTGATCGGGCTTTACGTCGGGCTCGAGTTCAGACCTTATAGGGCCTGACTCATTGCTATTTCTAACCAAACTGTTTAACTGGTCACCGTCCAACCATTTGGTTTCTTTTGACCTTCTTAAGATGTCATTTTAGGTTGAGGACTAAACCCCAGACCACAAACATAAGTCTTCTTCTATTTGCTCAAATTTGTGCAACCATTGAGAGTTTCGTCATGTTCGCCACTGAATTTCTGTCTTATTCACAATTAGATGCCTCCTTGGTATGTAGGATGATTGTACACATAACATGACTTCTGACAAGAAGAGATAAACAGTGATCTTTTATAAGTTTTGTGGTTCCTTGCGGGTTTTTGAAGAAGAAAAGCCTGTGGGTGTTCAAATGTAGTGGTGAACATGCCTGGTTTACTGATTTAAGCTTACCTAGAATGTTCATGTTAGATATTATGGGCTGAAAATCATTAAATCTCTAAAGAGTCTTGCAAGATATGTTTGACTGCAGCTGGCCGAGCTGGCTGGTTCAAGTATCACCAGGCAGTAAGTTAATACAGCTGCATACATTTAACAATGGCATAAAACCAACTCTTTACTGAAGAAGTTCCATCAGTGCCAGATAGGTGGAGCCATACATACGTAACTGAACTGAGTGAGCACTTTGAATATTTTAAGAAGTTAAGAACAAAGAAAAGGGAAAAATAAAAGAAGTGTAGGTTTAGTGAATCAGGTGTTGCCAAACTTAACCTTTTCCTTTATTTCTCCTTTTATATCTGATCTTGTTTCAGGCATGGTATTTGGTTCGTGGTGACTAGTGTTGCCTACTATTCAATAGTGTGTATAGCCTTCTCCATAATGTGTTTAGGTTTCCTTAAACCTGATTGTATGTCTACCTTTCACATTGGCTCAGTAGTCTTTCCTTTTTATTTCAAGATGTTTTGTTTTTGCATTCAATAGCATTTGAATAGAAAATTGGCTTATATTTGTTACTTATGGATTGGATTGCTCTGCTGTACTTTAGTAACCAGTTCAGCTGAAGAAGTAGAAAGAGTTAGAATGCCTCTTTATGATTGCATGCTTCTGCTGAAGCCTCATGTGAAGAAGGAAGTATTGGCAGACTTGGTTGCTCGGTTAGGAAAACATGTTTACAGTAGAAACGATGTTCTCACTGATATAAAATCATTGGGCACTGTTCAGCTGGGTATGGTATTAAGAAGCATGATGGAAGCTGTTATCAAGTGAGTATATGTGTTCTGTAATTTCATATCATATAGATGTTCTTTGAGATTGTGACTCTACTTCCTTTACTTATCTCATACATTCTTTATGCGAAAAAAATCTGGTTACTGATGAAACGTTTAAGTTGTTCAAGGTATTGGTAATTAATTTGGGATTGTGAAGAATGGTAAGTTCCAGTCATATTTCATTTTGAGAATTCATGTCCTACATGATCTATTTGCAGCAAACTCATCCTTATTGATTCCCTGAGCACACTTCACGTTTCATTTTCACTGAAGATTTGAGCTTGATTAATGGTTAAACAATCGTCGTTCTCTCAGGATCAATTAATGCAGATGACAATGATGGCCACTCCCCAACATCAACAAAGAGCTACATTATCTGAACAAGGAGGACCCATTGCTACGATGGCTTAGGGTTAAGCACCAAGACACAAAGTTCGTACTAGATTCCCTTTAGTGATGATCTATGGAACGATGAACCTGATGCATTCCAACGAATCAGTCTCTATAACAATGAGGATTTGGACGAAGGTGAAGATGATGACCGTGATGAGTATGATGTGGATGAAGAGCAGAAGAAAGAACAATTTATACACGCTGTCAATTAACTTTGGAATTTGTACTCAAGTAAGTTGAGAGACATGGTCTCAAGATTTTGGTCCCTGAAATCATATTCTATTCTTCAAGAGTTGTTTTAAGAGTAATTTAGATGGAACTGAAAAGAGACAAACATGATGATACTAGTAAACAGGTTCCCAACATCGGACATGAGTTCCTCTACTCTCGACGATAGTGTTTTGCAAACCATGGAAAAGCTGACATCGCTCCAGAATCTGAACTCAGATTTTTGGACAATTTTAGAGGTGAAGAACTCACTAATATCCTTTCTCTCGTTGGAATCCATCGTCATCATTAAAGAGACGTATTACAGGAATTACAAAAGGCAAAGTGAAAGGCTCTTTTTACCCTCATTAGGAATTTCGATTCATAGAAAACGGTTAAACTTTCATTTTCTTAGCACCGATCTTACGAGAGATTTTACCATTGTAACAAAAAATTGCAAAAAAGAAACCAGAATAGAGATAGAAGTAATTGGATTGAGGATGCCCTCATTTGTAATGTAAGAGTCATTGGACCGGAGAGGGACTGAGCATGTGTGATGGTTGGATTTATTGATAGTGAATGAGAGAAGGCATACATGAATATCTATGACATGAATATCTATGAAGTTTCCGTCACTTGAGCTACTACTAGTCTACTCTACATTCAATAGGGAGTAACCATTTCAAGGTTATAAATAAAATGATTTCATGATAGGAAAGAGATATTCAAGTTTGCGTATTCTAATTGGTTAAAAGATGGAGACTCAAATTCTAGTCTCTCCACTCTTCCATACTTGCTCGTCGGAATTCCAGCACAATCTCGCTACTCAATGATAACAGTGACCAGACGTATTCAGACTAAGCACAGCTTCAAGCGCTAGGTCGGTCTTACTTCCTTGAGTTGATGGGAGAGGACTCTTCATTGGTCCCTAGTCCTATCGTCAATAGATTGTTTGCTTGTGCAATTGATCCTAGTATCATTGGTCCCTAGTCCTATCGTCAATAGATTGTTTGCTTGTGCAATTGATCCTAGTATCATAGATCTTCTTACTATGCCTATTTCCCAGACGGATGTTAAAAGGGTCTATTTAGTATGAAAACTTCCAAAGCTCCCGGCCCGGCTACTCTCTTCATCCAAAAAAACATGGGGTCATCATGGGAGATTTATTCTTTGCAACTGTGCTTGAATTCTTCACTTATGGTAAAATGCTAAAGGAACTAAATCATACTTACGTTTGCTTGATTCCCAAAAACCGTAGCCTAAAGTGTATAAGTGATTTCAGACCGATCTCTTGCTGCAACGTAGCTTATAAAGTCTGAATTCTTAACTTACCGTAAAATGCTAAAGGAACTAAATCATAGTTACATTTGCTTGATTCCCAAAAACTGTAGCCCACAGTATATGAGTGACTTTATACCGATTTCTTGCTACAATGTAGCTTATAAAGTCATTTCTAAGATTTTAGCAGAGACTTAAATCGACTATCTCTAGCATTATCAACTCTGCTCAGGGCCTTTTACCCTGGAAAAGCATATTAGAGATAACATACTACTATTGCAGGAAGCTGTTAGCGCATAGGACAAAAACTTGTATTTTCTGTTATTATTCTTTATTCAGTACAGAACACGTGTATGGCTAATAATTCTCCTTGTTCTCTTTCTTGTAACAAACTCTTCTATAAATGATTATTCTGACGCACACCTACAGTGTGCTGAATTGTTTATACAATACATAGCCTTTTTCTTTCTTGGTATCGGAGCATCTGTTTTTCTTCAATGGCTTCCCCTTCAATGGCGTCCTCTGCTACTTCTCTCTCTACTACCCACACTTCCAAAACATACTCCCTTTTCAATTCTTCCAACCAAATGACCTCTATCAAGTTGGATAGAGGAAATTATCTCGTGTGGGAATCTGTAGTTCTACCACTGATCGAAGGCAACCTTCTTGCGTCACACATTAACGACACTGGTTCAACACCTCCTAGGTTCATTTCTGAAGGAGCAGAAATGATTCCAAATCCAGCCTTCGATGAATGGTATGCTGTTGACAGACTTTTGGTTGGCTGGTTACGTAACACAATGACTCAAGAAATTGGCGCTCAACTACTTCACTGTCGCACAGCTCTTGATCTCTGGGTTGGTGCTCGCACTCTTACCTGCGCATCAATGAAATCACGTGTTATGGTGCTCAAGTCGGAGCTCCATCAAACACGCAAAAATTTAATGAAAATGGATGAATACATTAGTAAAATGAAAAACATTGCAGATCAGCTAATACTGGCTGGTGCTCCTGTTGCCACGGAGGACCTTATTCTTCATACACTAAATGGTCTAGATTCAGAATACAACGAAGTTGTGGTAAAGCTCATCGATCAACCTAATCTCACCTGGATTGAAACACAATCTGCTCTCCTTCCATTCGAAAGTCGACTGGAACAACTTAACCATTTTTCGACTCTATCAGTTCAACCTACTGTAAATCTTGCTCACCAA
>JANIPM010000007.1:52071051-52083744 GCA_027478405.1 Erythroxylum cassinoides
TATGTTTTTTATTAGAGTTATAAACTTAATTTTTGTATAATTAAATATCTAAAATATAAATTCCTATAAGAATATTTAACAAAATACTAAGATATGTAATATTCATACGTTTATAATTTTTTAAAGTCATATCTTCGTAAGTCATTTTACACATAAACAGCTAATTTTATCAAACATAAAATGACAAACAGCTAATGCAATCTGCTGATCAAATAAGCTATTAGCTAACAGCTAATACAATAAGCTGATTGGTCAAGATCACAATGCATCATCAGCAGATAGAAATTGCTGGAAGATCTTAGATAATGCGGTGACAATTAAGAGTTAGAGTTGCAGTAGGACTCAACATCTAAAGATAGTAGAAATTTTCGAGGATAAGGACGTTAATTTCCCATTTGAAAGTAAACTCTATCTTTCTGTTATCTTATAAATTCTATCTTATCAGTAAGAGTCATATTTGGATGAGAGTGTCATTCAATTAGTCCACGTGATGTAATCTAATAGAGATAGACGTGATCTTAGACAATTCAGTTTAAGTGGGATTATGAATGTAACTTAGTTTCCAAGTTAGAGTGTCTATAGCTCATTCGCGCTTTGTTTTCTTCATTCAGTCAAAGAAAGTATTCCTTGTATTCTTTTGAAAGAAAATAATATAAAAGTTGATTTTACTGTATCTCTCTTGTTTTTTTGTTGCCTTTATTTTCTTATTGCATCCGTAACATTATTTTTTTTAGTATGCAAGGTAAACACTTCGAAAGTCGTTGAAAGCTGAAGTCTTGCTTAAACGGACCTAAGTGATACTGACATATAAAAAATGTTGACAATCAACTTCGGTGAAAGTTCGAATTCTAAAGTAACCTTTGTATCGGTTAGTATCATAGAATTGGGACACCTTTCTATTTTAACAAGCAAATATTCCATTAATGACGATTGCCCCTTTCAACAAAGTCAAACCCTTCCCATGATATGAATTCCAAAGTATGGCTACACTTAGAGCATATGATTAGAATTAGAGTGTTGGAGCAAGATGATACTCAGAACATTCACGGTAATGCTTGGGCCGCCACAACTAGATATTCTTATTCTCTCCATATCTACATGATTTGGAACAATATCTAGTTAGGCATCGTGTCACGTTTAGCTCAAGTCTTGTACCATTTTTAATGATACGTTTAGGCATCGTGTCCTGTGGGTTGTCTTAGTATCTTGTTGGAGGATATTGTTGGGATCTTTTTCCATAGATTCGTGGCTTAACGCTACTGTATTTTCTCTCTTTTACCCAAAAAAAAAATTGTTGTACTATGCCGAATTTTACAAAATTTTGATTTGTGACAATATAGAGATAAAAGATAATATATCAAAAATATTGAGTAAAAATTATAAATTAAGAGAAATTAAAGAGTTAAATTAAAAATTATATATTTTAGTTTTGGACATAAAATAATTTTAGATAACAGTTATGTTATCAAAAATAAAATATTTTATATTAATTTTAATAAATAATTGTTGAATAAAATTTTATAATACTATTTTAGTTTTAAACTCAATAAGAATTAATTTTTAATTATGTAAAAATTTTAAACTATTTTATAATTTTACAAATTATCTAAGATAACATTTAATATTAATGATCGGAAATCAATATGAACTCTGTGAAGCTTGCATTTTTTTCTTACTCATTCTATATTCATTTAAGATTCCAACTTTTTTTATTTGCTCGCAAGGTGTTCTGGGAAGTATGGGAAGACACCTTTAAGCTATCCACATTTAGATAAATGCTCGAATCGGATAGATGCCTTGCGGGAGATAAAGCTCTGATCTCAAATTTTAAACGGCTGCATACATGAGAAAAGTTCGAATTCATAACTTTACTTAAATCAGGAGAACCTTTTACCAACTTACCAGCTCCAGAGTTATTTAAGATTCCAATTTTGCCTTGAAGTCTAAAAGAGTGGGCTAAGGTGCCTGGGTCTATTGTGCTAATATCTTAAGGAAGAAGAGATGGGCGAAGTTTCTCTAGTTTCCAACTTACAGCAATCACATCGCAAGGTATATATGGTCCATCGTTAATTGTTTAAAGGAAAATCATTGAAGCAAAAGCCAAAAAGCAAAATACATGTGGAGGATCTAAGGGAAAGCAGGAACATGGAGAATTAACATCTAAAACAACTCCAAATTTTACAGAAGTTCCTCTAGCTAAGCTGCATTGCAGAATACAATTATACACGCAATAGCTTTTCCATAGATACCTGATTTGTAAGGATTTTATATTTGTAAAGCAATCACAATATCATTTATGTCAGTGATGTTAGGCCTATTGTAGAGATTCAAGTAACTTATTACTGCTAAGAGATGGAAGTCTATGCAAAAATATCAAAAAAGTAATAATAGAAGTGCATAAACGTTATAAAGGTAACAGTAGATTAGTAAATCAGAACAACATATCAAAGAAATCTCAATCCTCTCCCCGTGAAAAGATGCAAATGAGTACTATCATGTAACGCCACAGTCCCAACAGGAAGAAAATGCAAACAGGATATGCATTTACTGTAAACTTTGCTAGTCACTATTCAATCCTGCCATTTATCACCTGCCCATTAACTTCTTCCTCACGTTTTTCCAATCTGCAGAGAGAAAGATTGATGGGTTTGAAAGATTCTGAATTTTGAATCATCACTGTATTCTTCACAGTAGTTCAAACATCCAACAATAACTACATAAAGGCTTACTTTCCTACTCTGACCTAGCCGTCTGATTGTATCTGATCCAAGGAAACATGTCATATCACAAGAACTTAACCCTTTATCTGCCTATTCCTCTGAACATATCGAAGCATACTGTCATTGCATACACATTCTATATCATATACTGTTAATGTACTTTCCTGTGTGTAATATTTATGTTCATGATATAATAAGCAAGTTTTTTGCCACGGTGGAGAAAGAAGAAAGGTCAGAGATTGTATTTAGTTCACCAAAACTTCCAAGAAAGATAAAAGTTGAAGATTTGGTAATCTCGGAAAAGGTGGCTGACTCAAGAGGCGATGAATTGGAGGACAATAGACGTGACTCTCTCTCCCTGTACACATCTCTCTTTGTATCTTCTCCTCTCCACAAAACACAATGATGTTGGGGCCTGACAATTCTGACTCTGACAGAACCAGCAAGACGGAGACGAAGAAAGAGGGAACAGCTAACTTTTTCTTTAAGTTTTATACGAGTGTTACTGCTCAAAGACTGACAAAAAGTGGAGCAGAAACTGGAGAAATGGTCGTATTTTTTCTGAAGCAAGCTCTTGTGCCCCTTACAGTCACTGTGACACGAAATGTAACCGTGTGGATATGAGAGGGGTCCTGAGAGAGCGAGTGAGAAAGCATGAAATGAAAAGAATTAGACAGTCGAAGAAAATAAGGAAATTCTCAGTCACCTCCTTCACTCAAACCCTATAATAAGTCACATCTCTCTCTCTCACAAACACACATACACATTTCTATAGTGTTAGGATTTGAATGAGTTCAAAAACTTGAAGTTACTTTTTTCTGAGAGAACTAAAGTAAATATATCTTTTTTTTCTCCAGAGATGCAAGAATAACATGCATATGTTTATATTATATGCATAATACATGTTGGGTAGATGTTAAATAACAGCTCCAATACCCAGGACGCTATTAGATATGAAACCCTAACCCTAATCTACTTTAATGCATAGGTATACAGGTATCATATGGAGTTTCCTTGCAATTCCATTTTTCACTAATGTTAGAATCAATATTTTCACGCATAAATACAGAAAATGGACCCTGGGAAAAGTTTGAGGCTTTTGGGTTCAGATTTTGAGCATAAGTAGATTATGATCATAGTCTTGTGTGCGTGTGAGAGAGAGAAGGAGGGAGGAAACAGTTTTAGGACTTGTATCTACTGTTTGGTCTAAGAAAAACTGTGGTTAAAAACAGTAAGTGGTGGAGCTGGAGAAGTAATGAAACAGTAAAAAAGGAAAAAAAAGTTGACGATTCCTTACATGGGAGAACCTGAGCTACTTTTAGATCCAGTAAAGCTATAATACACTGTCCTACAGTGTTTAGATTCTTTCAATCGTATAGAATAAATAAGAGGAGAAGCTGTGTTTTACATGTTAGAAACTACCTTACATATGTATATGTATGAATGAATGAACAAAAGATATGGAACACAGTAGCATTGATGTATAATCTTTTCTTTTCTTTATAAGCTAGGTTGAAAGAAAACAATACAGAAGCTTCAATTAAAAAGAAGGGATATTTAAGGTATGCGTAACCTCATGTATGGATTATTTCTACATATCTTCTCAATCAAAAGAGAGTTAGTCCAAAAGGAAGGTTATAAGCTAAACCTTGATCAGCGCAAATTGGAGTTGAATTTGAATTATCTTTTTGACCTACAACTTTTCGAGTCTATGGCTAACATTACGTTGTAGACTTGCATAAATGCAAAAATTCAGCGGTCCCCAAGAGCAATTCAGAGTAAATAATGAAAAGAATATAGTGTAAAGAATGACTAAGTGGTAGACTTAGGCCAAGGGAATCCTCTTTATGAACTTTAACTAAGCTTAGCTTAAGCAGAAACAAAAAATGACAGAGAATTGGGAAACTTTGAACATGCTCATGCCATGAGTTGCACTAGTGACACTAAAAAAGTTTCAACAGCCAACACTATGTTATTTTGTGCACCCTTATTTTAACCATGTTAAAACATGGCTAGAGAAATTAAAAGTTTATGGTTTTAGTAAGTATACTTAAGAGCAAAACCAGCCCAATTACCAAATAAATTACTAAGAAACAGTAGAACTTAAGTATTCTAGCTAAAGAGTCCATGTGAGGCTACCTAGCTAGAATCCTTATAATACCATACCAAGAGAGTTCTTGCAGAGCATGCCTAGAGATGGTGGCTAGAAACCCTATATTGGATTTCTATCCGATTGATCAACAGTTGATTCACATGCTACCATCTCGACCTCCTTCTTCATTGATATTCCCTGACGGGTTCTCATTCCAAGGAAGTTGGTAAGGAATGGACAGACCAGAAACTTGGTAGAAACCACCTTCATTACCTATCCTTTTGTTGAACTGATCTACTAGTGGCCTTTGGCGAGAAGTCGACATTGGTGTCAATGAGGTAGCTCCCAGTGTTGGCAATGCTGTGGAGATTTCAGGGCAGGTGTATCGAATCAGATTGGCGTTTGCGGCATCAAGTTCTTTCTGCAACCTCTCGACCTGTCTCTGGAGGAAGGAGATGGCACCTACACATCCATATACTGGATCTCTCACTCTTGCCTCAGCTTCGTAGGCAAGAGAGTTGACAGCATCTTCTCGCTGTTGAGGAAGGAGCTCGTTGAGGAGCTTCGTTACATTGCTTGCTCCGAAGATCTTGTGCACATTGGCAAATTTTTGAGGCTCCTCCGGTGGGAAATAAGGGGCAAATATGCAACCTGGCATGCATTTCCTCCTCAAAAATTTGCAGGCAGCACATGGAGAGTTGTAAGAGCTTGATGAAGCCATATTTTCTCTGAAACAAAAGAAAGTAAAGCCCAGAAAGAAATCGAGAACTTTCTGTGAGATTTCCTTCAATATGTAAGACTTTTTGCCCCTTCAAATCAAGTTGAATAGCAAATTTATTAACTAAAACATTTTTCATATATTCATCTCTCCTAAGCAACAATTGCAGAGGTTCAGAAGAGAACCAGCTTTTCCATTTTCTTTCACAAAAATCATCATTTCATTATGGTAAATGTATATTATAAACCCCTTATAATTTATTGTAGCTACTCCATAACTCATAGCTCCTGTACTGCCTACTAGGGGGATATGATTCGTAACCTCCAAGAGTCATGATATAGTAGATGAAGGCACGAAGTAAACCTTAAACTTCTCTTCCTTTTTCTTATTCGTTTTCCAGCTCCGAAGGACTCACAGTCATACAATTAGAGCAAAAGTCCCTCTCACATATCTTTGAATACCAGTCAAAACCCATTTATGAATCTAGCCATTGATCTATTACTACCAGATAGTTAACTACCCTGCATCTTCCTTCCAATCCAATTCTTTTCTTAGCTTTTTGTTCACCTGTTCCTTTTGTTTCCCTTGATTTCTTTCTTTTCCATATTATACTTGTTCCATAAACTCTGAAAACAACTTGGCTCTTACGCATCGCTTTACAGACAAATTATATCTTCTGCTGATTGTCTCACTTTAAATTTTGTTGACAGATTTTTTATTTTTATGAATCCAGTAACTCCTCTCTTCCCAAACCCACCAGCCCTTCTACTCATGACCCTATCTTTTCCTCTCTGTGTCGACGGATGTTAATGCTTTGAACTTTGGAGGCTTTATGTGTTGCAGAAGCAACAATATAAAGAATCGTAATCTCTTCAGATGACTCCAACATGGATGGTATGAACATTGCAATTAGCCATAATTGTATATTTATATCTTTACTATATATTGTTCATGAACAGACATACCATCGCCCTAGATCAGAGGCTTTTAACCAAAGAGTTGGTTGTAGTATCTCTTAGCTAGCTTTTTAGCTTACCCGAAGACCAAAAAAAAAAACAAAGATGAAGAGAATTGTTAGGCATAGTAAAGTTATAAAGAAGCTACATAAGTTTACCTGTTTATGATCTAGGTTCCTCTGATCAGATGAACAAAAAGAGGACAACCTTTTTTACTCTTTCAAGAGCTAGCCAAAACGTTTCTTTTTTCCTTTCCAAGGAAATTTTTTTTAGCCTTTGCAAATAAAAGAGACAAGCTTCACTGATTCATTATTTATGAGAGGTGAGTCCTCAAAGAGGAAACCCTAACTGTAGGGAGAAAGAGAGAATGTGGAGGTGTTAGAGAGAGGTAGTAGAATGCAGTAGCTAGCAAAAGGTAACAGGGTGAGAGAGGAGAGGAAGGGCAAAGAACACATAGTAAAATTAGTGGATGGAGAAGAAATGGAGCTAGCTAGGCAAAAGACAAAGGGTAATAAATGGGAAGTACACCATAAAGAACGACTAATGCCACTGCATCAAATAATAATATCAGGTATGTGGGGATGTCTCCCATATTTCTTTCTCTCATATGTCTCTTTCTCATGCACTATGCCAATCATGTTGTATAAAAAAAAAACTATAGGGCATATTAATTGAAGAAACTTCACAAAATAAGCCTTTTTTTTCTTATGTATACTTCTTAATTAATCAGTAATTCATATCATAAATGCTCTCTTTCATAGAGATGACAATAGATCAATTTGGTGAATTTTTTCAAAATAAAATTTTTAATTAAAAGTGTAAATCGATGTTTTTCTAATTGTGCTTAAGTTTGGATTGTTCGTGATAGATTCCTATCCTGTAATAACTAGGCGACCTATCCGGCATCCTATGGTAGCTCTCCAGTCAATATTCGAGTCGACTGGAAAGTTTTTGTAAAGTCAAGCCCATTGCCTTTGTTACGGTGGCTCTCTAGTTAATATTCGGGTCGATTGGAAAGTTTCTATGAAGCTAAGCCTATTGCTCTTGTTAAGGAAAAACTTCAATTCACAATAAGAAATGTAAACAGTAGAGTTTTGTTTTTCAGTTTATTAAAAACTACGGTAGCACAACGACAATATTTTGGCATCTCAAAAAATTTCAAAGTCTCCATAAAAGTTCAAAACACTTCTATTATTACATTAATTTCTCAACTTTAAATTGTAGATTTCAAATCTACTCACATGCAGTCTTAAATAGTTATATCAAAACTTTGAAAAGCTAAAACAAAGTTATGCATTCTATTTTAAGACCCTTATACATATTCATTCTTTACAGAAATGTACTTTCCAAAACATGTTCAAAGATATGCAATAGTTCTCAAAATTATGTACAAGGCAAAATAAAAATGCCTACACAACAGCACTTGATGAAGTTGACTACTCACAAGTTGGAGTACCTGTTGCTGAAGCCCTTGAGCATGCACCTGAGAGGTTTTATTTAAAAACAGAAAATAATGGGTGAGCTAAACAAGCTGAATGAGTATTATTGGTTTCCAATAAAAACATTTATACAAATATTAACCTCCATAAAAGAAAACAATTTCTTTTCTTTTTAAGTAATAATCAATGTTCTTACAAAACACATTCTTTTCTTTTCATAAGATCAATGCATATGTAAAATGAAACATATAAATTTATCTAAGATCAAGTTCCACTTTTCTTGTAAAGTATACAACGATGGCAATCAATACTTTCATGAACTTTCTTTTTAAAATATAGCCTATCACTAATTTTCTTTGTCATATGGTACCCTTAGGTGTAAGGTCACGGAGCTGGTTTTATATCGTTTACCCAGGCCCGATTAACCTCTATATACTGACTATTATGAAGCTAGTTCTACATCGCTTACCTATAACGATACTAACACTATATATAAATTAGTGGTTACGGAGCTAGTTTTACATCACTTACCCGTAACAATGCTAGCACAATATATATTCCATACGTACAGAAGGCAACTTACAAGATACACTGACAGATACAACACCACCTATGTTAGTGACAGATGCCCCTAAACACCGCCATACACATTAGGACGTACTCTGGTCGATATAATTGTATGTATGAAGACCTAACGACGTACTATAAGCTAGATCACAAATAATACATGATCGCGCCTCATTTCAATGCTAATTAAAATTCAAAATTCATTTCTATGTCAATTTAAAGCATATGCAAATCTCCATTCAATGCCAATTTAAAGCAAGTGTTCATCTCATTAGTTTCTAAGTGCATCCAAAACCCAATTCAATGCTAAATCAAAGTATATGTAAACCTCATGAAGATTATCTTTTAAATTCAAGTAGTAGCGCCAATGAAATTATTCATAAAAACACTTTTCATAGTAAGGTAAAAATCATCTTAACAAATCAATTTAAATACACACTCATTGTTTGTTGTTTATCATTAACCACCCTCACGTATTCGGTGCTTATCCTTTATTAGTCCCGAGTCTAAGATGAAGAGAAAATTTTATTGTCTTATTCAGCTATGAGGGAGACCCCTGAAGGGTTCTTAAAACCTGCCAAGTACATCCATAACTTACCACCTTGTTTTACAAATTTTACGACAAAGGGCTTAGCCAAAATCTTGGCATTTAGTAAGATTAAAATTCCACTTAATAACATATTGCACCTAAACATATCAACATATAAGTTGGATCAATTTACTTTAAGTATCCTTAACTATGGCTGATTCTCTTACGCTTGGTTTACTTGGTTTATGTTTCAATGTTCAACACGAAAGTGTTTCCAATTTACTCCATGATAATTTAAAACAAGATCAATCTTGATCTATCATAAATCCACCGGATCAAATTTATTTTTGGTCCATTTCTATACCAATTAACTTTAATAATTTTTCGACTATCATTTGACTTTAATACTTGTCTCAAGGATTATTAAATCATTTAGGGTTGGGTCCCAATTCACCTTTTAGCTAAAATAAAATTTACATTCACCCAGAAACACCATTCACACAAAATGAAATATTATAGACACGTGAAAAGAAAAGTTTGAGGTTTTATAGTTTAGGCCTAGACTGACCCGTTGCTTAACTTTTCTAAATAAAACAATATCATTTTGCTTTAAAAAGTTGAGCCTCCGGTCGTCTGGGCTTGGATAACTTAGGCCTAGACCAAATTAAAACACCTAATTTTAGGCCCAATTCTCACTCCTATTCACTCGTCTTAGATACATAACTTAACATTTCACATATGGTTTAAATAAATTCCTATCATTAATTATACTTTATATTATAATATTACCAAAATTGTACTCATTATTTTCTGAATGTATGAATATTCTGAATTTGAAGTAAAAGTAGCATCAAATATAAAGATAAGAGTTTATTTAGATTTTTTATAAAATGTTAAAATACAAATTTTAATTGTAATTAATATTTAAAAACTATTTTTAGAACTAAGTCTATGTTTATTAATATGACAACACATATGTTAAGTTAATGGTTTGATTATTAAAAATGGACAAAAACTTAACATCACTAAAATATAAATTACTACTAATATTATTTAAAAAATATTAAGATGCTATGGAGTATGATAAATAAAAATTTAAATTTACTTGAATCTTATAATGTAGACATTTGAAATAGAAGACATGAACATAGTTATAATTATGATAATAGTCATCATCGATCAAAATTATAATATATATCGGCACTACAACAGATAATGTTATTGGTGACGAATTCAAACATCGCTAAATATAAAAAAAAATGTGTGAAATCATAATTTGTGATGAAAAAAAATCTTCACCCTAATGGTCGCTGAATCTAGGTAGCAAAACAATATCTACGACGTTTTTTTTTTTTAAATCGTCGCAGAAAGGTTTTGGATACACCATATATTCATCAGTAAAATATATAACCAACGAGAGCCAAAAATATCGTACATAGGATTTTGCAAAGTATATGTTTCATAAATAAAAGTTTTTACCTACTAAACCGTAGTCGTAGGTAAATATTTTTACTACTACTAATTGTTTGTTGTAGGTAAATGCTTTTAGAGACATTCTTGTAAGTAGGTAATAACATTTTGTGACGATTTGTTTTGGTAGCTAATACTTTTTAGTGACAAATATTTATTTTTAAATTTAAATTTTATTATAATTGTTAAAAAAATAATTTAAGTTATTACAATTTTAAAGACAGCTTGAAGTATAAATTATTTACATTTTATAATTAATGTTGGTGACATCTTATTTAAATAATAATAAATTAAAATAAAATAAACATTAAAAATGTAATGCATTTTATTAAAAAATAATTACATGTTAATTACAGAATTTGAACAAAATTTATAAACAAACTAAGACTACTCATCGCCACTACTACTGACATAGCTTAAGTCAAATAATTGTTTAACCTTCTTTTTGAGCTTGTTTACCTCTTTTACATTACGATCTAACTTCTCTTCTGTACATTATAACTTAGTCTTCAGTGACTGGATCTCCTTTTAAAATGTTGTGACATATGCTGGTCGTGACAAAGATGTACTAACAGGCCTAGGGTCATGCCCAAGACCTTTGATATACCACGATTTTGTACCAAGGACATTGTTGCAAATGTCATCGACATTGGGCTGATTCCCTCGAGATAATGATTTCTACAATAACTCCTACATCTTGTCCTACAATTTGAAGTAAAAGATTGAGTTAACTAAAAAATTATTACTTAGTATTACATAAAAAAATAAATTGTAATATTAATTATTTTGTACATACATAATTACTTTGTGTCTCTTTAGACGTCCAGCCTTCACATTCCTTGTAGTGTGTTAGCTTGTACAGTGTAATCTTATCTCACTCTTGTCCTTGGAGTTGAGTTTGGCTTTATTATATGAATTTAAAAAATTAGAAGATAATAGAATTTACTATGTTAAGAAATAGAATAATAAGTTGAAAATGTTACACTTACAAATTCTTGTCAGACAACAACAAATGATTTCGAGTTGGTGTTATGAGGAGTCTTCATTTTGCTCTGTTCACCTTGGATTTCTCACACTTTTCCTAAATTAAGAGAAGTAGCCATGAAATATATAAACAAAATTAATGGAAGGAAACATGAAAAGAAATAAAACAAACCTGAACCTTCACATAGGCCCAATAATCACACATAACACTCCAATTTTTTGGAGTCATCCATTCCGGAATATGTCTCCTTACCTCTTTATCGGAAGGGAAAGACTGGCAATATTTATGAAGTCTATATCGATGATCCTTCTCCCTTTATTTCAACAATAAACTAACACAGCTTGCAACCTCAAGCTTGTTGATATTAACGATATTAAACTTCATCTATGAAGAATACATATAAGTTAACTTGCTATTTTTGTTAAGTAAAATCGCAATGCATATAATCAAATGAATCGAAATATTACTAAAACTGTGTCCAAAGAATTTTGGAGCAAGTTGTCTTCCTTTAACTTCTTGGCATACTGAAGGCAAGACAATTCATTTCTCACAATGACGCCCAACTCACTGGACAATTTTGCAGATTAGATCTTATCTAGAGGGCGACGTTGTATGAGGTCAATGGTTGCAGACAACTTGTTGTTTATTGCAACATTCATCCGTTGCAACTCAACTCCTTTTATGATACCTCTACCTCGTTTTCTAATGCTAGTATTAGAACCTGAAAATTAAAAATCATAATACAAAAAAACAAACTAAACATCTAATGAGTAATTTCAGCATTAATGTAAATATGTTTGGTTAATAATAACAGACCTTAAGATCCCTCAGCACTAATAGACAATGTTGGTAAAGGTTTTTGATAACTGACTTTATTCAAGGATGCAATTGTTGGTTGTTGAACGATGAGGTCAAATTGAGTTAGTTGTTGTAGGGGAGGAAGTTCTTCAGTCGTTGCCACCCTCTTTCTGTTGTTTCTACCAGTTGCCATTATATTAAACAACTAAAATGAAATTTGAAGATAACGCATAATCTAAACTCAAACATTAATATTCCACATGAATATAAGGAGATCAGTAGTCATTCAGCATAACATTATGTTAGTAGTGTGCCATAGGCCAATGGATAGTTGTGATTCAGGTATTAACATTATGATTTGTTGATAATATATTATGAGGTATTCCTTTCATATATGCATGTATTTCGTTTATGTAATG
>JANIPM010000007.1:52101048-52126865 GCA_027478405.1 Erythroxylum cassinoides
AATCTCAACTATACAGATTTTTATTTTCAGTTTTTATATTACAAATCTCAACAAACAAATTTTCATTTTTTAAGAAAAAATAGAAACAAAAAATAGGAAACAGAAATTAAAAATAAAAGTGGAACCAAACGATCCCTAATTTTACCAATAGCACAAAATAATCGTCGGTATAATCACCGACGGTAACACAAAATATCCATCGGTAAATTTACGGCAAAAAATCCATAGTTTGTTACAAATTATTACCTACAACTGTTTCTCCGATGCCTTTGTCTGTCGCTAAATTTCTTTTTTGTTTTAGTGTTATCCCACTTTTTAATATAGTTTTCTAAGATCAAGATGTCCCCACCACTAGACCTTACACAATACACAATATGGAAGTGAGTGCCGTTCAAGCGAAAACATACCGTAGTTATAGACAAATGACAGAATAATAGAATTCCATGTCAATTCACATACACTTAGGCGGATCACGAGATTCTCTAGTTCTTGTCATCTGTGCTGTCTTTTACCAGCCAATACACCATCCTTTTGGTAATTATCAGGCCTCGGTACTAAGAGCATTGTAATAATTAAGAAATATACAATCGGGGTGATTGTTTAATTTACATTTTAACAAATCATTAATACATTAAATAATCTCTTCAAAACTAATTATTGTGTGCATTTAATAATTTATTTAGTATGCAGACATATCACAAATTTGGAGTGCTATCTCTCTTAATTAATGATGCCGTTTTTGACACTTACGTTGGGTAGTTAAGAAGACAAATTCACATGAAATATTTCTTTACCCTTTTAACGACAACGACATTCTTGATTGGTGCCATTGTTTGTAATGACGCTCTTAATTTCATAGTATGGATCGTCTCATTATTTCAATGGAGCCGCTACTTTGTCATCATCCATCACGTCTCTTTCAAAATGGCAGAACTAGTAAACTTGGAGTAAGCTTCAAGAAACGTGGACAAATGGTAGATAGACCTTGACTATAACTTCATCTTGGTATGAGAGTCCAGAAGTCTGAACTCTGAACTGTACATCTAAATCTTTTCCGTTGATAGAAAAAGAAAATTTCTTGGGACTTGCAAAGCATGGCAGCGGCTCCGGTCAAGTTCTTTCTTCAGAGATTGGAGTCTCTATTGCTTCAGGAGAGTCGAACTTTCACCGGACTTGAAGATCAAATGGAGAGGATAACAAGTAGCCTAAGGGAGATTGGTGAGCTCCTTGGAGAAAGAGGCAGCATAGAAGGTGGCGATGCATTTTCTAGTTGGATGAAAGAACTTGATGCTATAATACGTGACCTGGATGATCAAGTAGATGAATTTATTATTCAGTTGGATCAGGGAAATGGGTCTGATAGTTTGGGGCTGAAAGATGAATTCAAGAATATACTGCAGAAGTCAGAATCTCGCCTGACTGACACTGTCCATAGACTGTTCGAGCTCCATAACTCAACCTCCACTGAAACAGAGAAGGGGAAGAACGTAGATGATTACGATGTTATGGAAGAAGATCCCGCAGGGACTGGAAAGTCCTCCACTAAAACAGAGAAGGGGAAGAACGTAGAAGGTTACGATATTATGGAAGAAGATCCATCAGGGACCAGAGAGTCAACTGATATTGAAATATTGGCGGGACATGAGGAAGAGAGCAATCAAGAATCTGATGAGGAAAATGGTAAAACACCATCTGCATCCTCATACGTTGTCTTCAAATCAAAATATAGTAGCTTACCGTACTACCTCCAGTCTTGTTTGATATATTGTGCCATTTTTCCTGAGAATCATTGGATACACAAGGGGAAATTAGTTCGGATGTTGGTAGCCGAAGGTCTGGTACAAGAAAAAGCTGGAGAATTAATGGAGGATGTAGCAGAAGAAAATATAAACGAACTGATCCGCCAAGGAATGCTAGAAGTAAAGGATGAAAATCCAGGGGATGGAGTTAAATTCACAGTTAGCTCTCCTTACCGCAAGCTCGTAAAAGAACATTTTATAAGCACTCATGTTAATTCAGATTCTTCATTGCCACATACAACACGACGTGTTCTAACCTCAGACTTGATGAAGATAGCACACAGCTTAAACAGTCTCCGGCCTCGGTCTTTATTCTTGCATGGAAAGCAACACCTTCCTGAAGGGAATTGGTTGAACTTTGCAGGAGCAAAATTTTTACGAGTATTAGATCTAGAAGATGCTGGTATCAAGAGCTTACCTGAAGAAGTGGGAGACTTGATTCATCTGACATATCTTGGTTTGAAACATAATGATATACAGGAGCTTCCAGCCAGGGTTGGTAACTTACGTGCATTACAGACTCTGGACATGAGGATGTGCGGGTATTTAACAGAGCTCCCCAGTGAGCTCCTAAACCTTGCGAGATTAAGGCACCTCAAAATGCTCAAGAACATGGGGGTTAGAGGAATGAAGTTACCAGAGGGAATAGGCAGATTTAAGAACCTGCTGACCCTCACTGGCGTACAGGCAGGCAACGGAATTTCCAGGAAGTTAGGTATTCTGACTCAACTCAGGAGACTGGGTGTGATGGATGTTGATGAAGAAAATGCCAATGAGTTGTATTCCTCTATTATGAATATGCAGGGACTAATTTCTCTGTCTCTAGAACCAAAACAGCCTTCTAACAAGGGAAATCTTGTCCTATTGGAGTCATTCTTGCCTCCACTTCTTGTGAAACTTCGCCTAGAAGGGCAGCTTGAAAAGATACCAAATTGGCTTGGTTCAATAACAAGCCTTACAAAGCTAAGACTGGGTTTCTCTAATCTATCAGAGAGCCCAATGCTGGTGCTTCAAAAGTTACCCAATTTGAAAGTTTTAACACTTTGGCGTGCTTACGAAGCAAAAACGTATGACAGAGAATTTTGCAAGGCTGGAGGATTTCCAAAACTTGAAGTTCTAATCATTTCTTCTCATTCCCTCGAGGAATGGGCAGAGCTTGAAGAAGGAGCACTACCTAGGTTACAATATCTCCACTTCCATAACTGCTCGCATTTAAGGAAGCTACCTGAGGGTTTGCAGTTTATCACCTCTCTGAAGCAGTTGTATTTGCTGCCATTGCTTGATGAGCATGCAGAACGTTTGAAACCTGATGGTGGAGAGGAAAATTACAAAATCAGTAACATTCCAACCATTCGTTTCCTCCCTATGTCTGCATTAAGTTCAATTTTCAGAAACTCTCCAATGACATCTAAAACATAAATTCATATCTGAAGTTCCCTATGTATTTTCAGATATAGAATCTTATGTTACTTACTGAGATGCTGATGTTTTTTGACAAGGTGCTAATGTGCCCTATCATCTTTCTGTCTACTCTTGGCTGCTTGTTATTCAATAAAAGTAATGTTTCATGCATTAAATATTCTAATAGCTAAAGGATTGACATTCACGTCATATCAAATACACAGAACCAGTTATGAATCGATTCACTGTCCATCATAAGAGCAGCACTGAATTGTTCCACAACCTCATTAAAATTTCCATGTAGATTGAGGATCAGATATGAGGATTACAAATCCTGCAAGCTTCTTATATGTACTACAAAAAGAATACAGATGCATGGATTAATCATATAAAGGCATGGTCACTCAAACCCACACAAGAAAACTCTTGAAAGTCCAAAAAAGTAATAATTGCAGAACCATAGATACTCTGCTTTTACCTGTTAATAAAGCTTTCTGTCCAATCTAAGTTGAAGCAATCATCAGGATTACATATCAACATTACATATTTAATGCAACCCAACTAAGTCCCGTTGCTTTTCTTGCTCCAACATTCGTCATATCATGTCTCATCTTCTCCACATCACTCCACCTCCCATCACAGGCATAAATGTTAGAAATCATTACTCTGTATGCACCCTTTTCTGGTTCATCATAAAGTAACTGTTGGCTTACAGCTTCTGCCAATTCAGAATTCCCATGAGCGTGACAGCATGATAGCAATGCTCCCCAAATGCCAGGATCCACAGGATGCATCAAGGACGAGATCAAATTGTATGCCTCCTCTAATTTCCCTGCCAACCCAAGAAGCTTTATAAGGTGAACATAATGCTTGGTCTTAGGTTGGATGCCAAATTCATCTATCATCCTCCTGAAAATTTCCCTGCCATCTTCAACAAGGCCTGCATGGCAGCAAGCACAAAGAAGAGAAGAAAATGAAGACTCGTCAGGACTCAATCCCTTTTCCAGCATGTCCTCAAACATTTTGAAAGCCTCAGAAGCTAATCCATGCAAGCCAAGACCAGAAATTACAGAATTATAAGAAATAACGTTCCTGATTGGCATATTCTCAAAAGCACGGATCCCCAACCCCACAAAACCACATTTAAAATACATATCTACTAGGGCAGAAGAGACCATTATGCTTGCTTGAGATCCATGTCTAAGAAGATAACCATGAATCTCTCTACCAGGCCTTACATTTGCTGAGTTAGAAACAGCCACCAATACACTAGCAATTAATACGGGATCTGCCCTCTCACCTTTCCAGTTGAGATTCATATATAAAAGCAATGCCTTTTGATGCTCTCCAGAACGAGAATAACCAGTTATCAACGCAGACCATGTGACTAAATCAGGATAGTGTAAATTCCTAAACACCCTATCTGCCATAGACATGCAATTAAACCTTGAATACATGCTAACAAGCGCACTGCCTACATGTGTATTGCAATCAAAACCACTCTTCATACACAATCCATGAATTTCTTGGCCAAGTCCCAGGAAGTTGGAATCTCCTAACCCCGAGATTAACCCGACAAAAGTACAGCTATCAGGCTGTTGATTCCCTTTAAATCGCATTTGATTAAACAACTGCAAACCTTTATCCCAAAATCCCCAATAACTAAAGCCAGAAATCATAGAATTCCATAGAACTAAATCAGGCTCAAAAATCCTTGCAAATATCTTGCTTGCTTCGCCAACAACGCTTATTTTTGAATAAGCTGTCACCAATGCACTACAAGTGACAGAATCCAGTCCCAAACCAGAAACTATGGCCCCTCCATGGACAAGTCTCAATCCGTCAAGATCAGAGGTCTCATAGCACGCTCGTATTAAACACGCAAAAGTGAAACTATCAGGTTTTATATCAGTTCCAAGCATATTTCTGTAAAGTGACAATGCATCAACAAACTTTCCCGCTTGCGCATGAGCCCGGATAATGGAATTCCACAGGAAAATGCTTCTTTGAGGAGTTTTATCAAACAGATTGCGAGCAGAGCACAGGTCATTGTTCAGTGCATAAAATCTCACAATTTTAGTTGGATAAAATGGGTCATTAACCAAGTAAGCTCTAATGATTAAAGCATGCAGTTGCCTGGTCCTTAGTAGTGATTGATAGGACTTGGATAGCTCTTGCACAAGCAGCTGAAATTGAATGAACATTTACGATTACGAACCCTTGCAAGGCTCGCTGTATTACCTAAAAAAAGAAGCAGACTGGCAGCATTACAATTGTGCCTAGGAGCAGTCAAGGGATAAACATTGCTGTGTTGTATAAACACGTAGGTTATTCCACTGCCATACACAACTGGATCCTGAGACTCTGGATCCCCACCCTATACCACATCAAATTGATATGTAAATTTAAAAGATAAAACAAAACTAGTGATACCCAACTGACGGTTTCGTCGGAGATCCCTTTCTCGGCCTCGAAAGCGGAGACATCGCCGCGATAGTCAATCAAGACGTGGCCTTTGATATCCAGTAAAAACACCGTCGAGGCGGCGCCTGACATCTAATGATTCCTTTTTGGTAGGCAGCACAGCTTCTGAAACAAACGAATGAGATGAACGAATGAATCTCCCCTACGTCTCTTTCATGAGTTCAGATCCCCTGTCCCGCCTGTTCAATGTCCAACCGACGTTTTGAATTTTGCGCATTAGAAAGAGTTTGAAACTTTGACGTCTTAATATTGGAGAGAGGATCTCAGTACTCTTTCATTCTTCGGTACATATATTTATTGATAAAAGACTCTCTTGTCCCTGTAATTTTCAAGGTCGGGCCATGACCCGATTCTCTTTTGGATCACTAGTCTTATACATTTTTCTCCAATTTGGCCCATCTACTAAATTTTGGTAATAAAACAAACACAACATAATTTAAGTTCCGAAACTTTAAAAATAAGTTATTCAAAACTCCAAAAAAAATCTAATAAACAGAAAATCCTTCTTTTTCTTTTGAATTAATAATTTTTTAATTAATAAAATACTTTTTAAAAAATTAAATTAAAAATGGAACTAAGATATAAAAAATTTAATATTTTATAATCGAACCAACCAAGACTGAACCTTTTAATCATTTTATTACCTAAAACTATCAATAATTTGTATTTCAGACTTATTTAAATATAACATTTCTAGTCCTACATATTAAGTATTTTACTATCTAATCGTCAGATGGAACGACAAATTAATCTTTATTTAAGAATTGAGATAAAAGTTATGAAATCTTTATATATTTATTATATTTTTACTTTGTAATAAATACTATTTATTGAAGTATCATACGACATTTTAGAGGAAATATTAAGTATTTATTTGACACCAGTAACAATATATTTTAGGTGATTATGTTACTAGTAATCCATATGTCAATTATCTTAGACATGAATAATTATTTTCCACTTGGCGGGCACCTCGTTCAAAAACAATGTTTGAGGAATAAAAAAGTTATAAGTTGGCATTCATGCTAAAGCCTCAATATGTATAATCAAACATTCCATATATTACAACAATAACGACAATTTCAGTGCATACGACTCCTTATTTTGTGAGGGTTAGAGAAGCGACATCAATTATACGCAACCTTTTTTTTGTATTTATAAAAAGATTATTTTCATAACTCAAATATGTGACCTTTTGGTCATAAATGAGTAACCTTACCAATTATTCTAAAGCCTGCTATCTCCAAACATTTCATATATTATTTATAATAATATAACTTTAAAATGATGTTATTCATCTACTTTATATATTAAATTAAATTAATGATAATATCATTATCATCATCATCATCTAGTTCGAAATCCTACAATGAAGCAAGGTCTGAGGAGGTCTAATAATACGTAGCCTGACCCCTATATAGTAAGGAGACTGTTTTCGGTAGACCCACATGTAAATGAGACAAGATATGAATGACGCAGGTTACAGAGAGAAAAGATAAAACAAGTACGGTAAATTGTTAAATAATAATAAAAAATTAAACTAAATACATAAATAATAATTAAAAATACAAGATAAACATGATAGAGTCCAAATCCACGAGTACTCGATAAGCTGCAAAGACCGACTCAACTCATTTCTAGTTACTGTAGGAGTCCTTGCTCATATACCCTACTGGTATGCCAATTCTACTATCCCTGTAATCTGCCTGTCACGAGTCCCATCTCCAAATAACTACTCTACTATAATGGTAAACTTTCAAGGTTAATTCCTTATCCTTATCCGATCACGCCATACTCGTCTATTTGTAGCTACTACTTTATTAAGGTCAACTCAGCAAAATCTTTCTTGATCACTTCCCTCCAGGTCTTGTAAGGCCTCCCCCTACTCCTCTTGTATTTACTAAGGGTTATACTCTCATAACTACGCATCGAAGCATCAGAGGGCCTCCTGCGTATATGCCCGAACTACCTAAATCTAATCTCTCTCAATTTGTTTGCCACACTAGCCATCTATAGTCTATCTCTCACCACACGGTTCCGAACCGTATCTCTTTTGATAAAGTCACACATCCACCGAAGCATAAGCATTTCTGCCATCAACAACTGTCTTGTATGTCGACGTTTGGCAGGCCAACACTCTGTCCTATATAACATAGTTGGACGGATCACCATTTTATAAAACTTCCCCTTGAGTTTTACAGGAATTTTTTTGTCACATAAAACTCCTGATGCACTTCTCCATTTGGTCCATCCAGATATAATATGTTGTACTATATCTGCATCAATATTACCATCACTCTGAATGATGGACTCGAGATATTTAAAATATGATTTTTGTGATATGACTTCAACATCGATTGTCACCGCCTCGTCATGTACCCGTTGGTCTCTCGAAAAGTTGCATTCTAAATATTTTGTCTTAGACCTGCTCATTCTAAAATCTTTCAGTTCTAATGTATCCCTCCAATGTTCTAGCTCGGAATTGACCTCCTCCGTGATCTCATCCACTAGGACAATACCGTCAGCAAATAACATACACCAAGTTACCTCTTCTTGTATATGTTTGGTAAGCTCATCTAACACTAGAGTGAACAGAAAAGGGCTTAAAGCAGAACCTTGATGTAGTCCAACACTGATAGAAAATGCTTCCATGTCTTCTCCTATCGTCCTTACACTAGTCAATACTCCTTCATACATATCCTTAATTACTTTAATATAGGTCATAGGAATGCCTTTTGCCTCCAAACACTTCCATAAGAGTTCTCTAAAAATCCTGTCATACGCCTTCTCTAAATCAATAAAAACTATATGCAAATCTCGTTTTCATTCTCTGTAGCATTCTATGAGTCTACAAAGTAGATGCATTGCTTCTGTCGTGGACCTACCAGGCATAAACCTAAATTGGTTGGCCGACACAAAAGCAGCTCTCTGGATCCTTTTTTCAATTACCTTCTCCCACAGCTTCATGGTGTGACTCAATAGTTTGACGCCTCTATAGTTGTGACAATATCAGATGTCTCCTTTACCCTTATATAAGGGGATCAACATACTCAATCTCCATCCATCCGGCATTTTGGCTATCGCTAGGATCACATTAAAGCGTTAGACTAGCCACTCAATACTAACAACTCCTATTTGCTTCTATACCTATATAGGGATCTCGTCCAGCCCTACTGCCTTTCTGCTCCCCATCCCTCTTATAACCCTTATTATTTCACCCCTAGTGACCCTTTCCCAAGTGTGCCTAGTAAAGGCATGTCCTGACATGTAGGATTCGCTTAACTCTAAGTCGCCCACTATCTCTATGTTAAACAGGCCACAGAAGTATCTCTACCATCGCCTCTTGATGGCTTGGGCCTCTGTGAGTACCTGCCCTACTTCATCATGTATATAGCAAACTTGGTTGAAATCATACGTACTACATGCCCTATCTCGTGCTAGCTTGAAAATCTTTTGTACTCCTTTTAACATATCCAAGTCCTTGTACATAGTCTCATATGCTTCTCCCCTAGCCACTGAGATAGTTTTCTTGGCCTTCTGTTTTGCCAGTCTATATCGCACTTTATTGGCTTCCCGCTCTGCCTCTGTTGTACTTGCCAGAAGATCCTTAAAAACTCTCCTTTTCGCCTTAACCGTCCCCTGAATCTCGCTCGACCACCACCAAGATTCCATCCGCCCTCCCCCTTGCCTTTTGGATACCCCTAGGTGTTTTGTGGCAATAGCCCGGACAACAGAGGCTACACCTCCCACATCCGATTTGCATCCCCATTCACCGACCATGTTGTATTAGCCCAAACTTGAGTCCTAAATTGTCCCACCTTGTCTCCTTTCAACCTCCACTACCTAATTTTACAACAATGCGTGGTAAAACACTGCGACCTTCATCCCTTAATTCCTAGATCCAAAATTAGTAATTTATGTTGAGTCGAAACGCATGCAGCCGGAAGCACTTTGCAATCTTTGCACCATGATCTGGCACTTTTCCTAATAAGGAAATGGCCAATTTGCGTCTTGTTTGTGCTACTCTGAAATGTCACCAAGTGCGCTTTGTTTTTCTTAGAAAGAGAATTGACTATTACTAACTCATATGCTGAGGCCACGTCCAAAAGAGTAGTCCCACTCTCATTTCTAGTCCCGTGTCCGAAACCCTCATGGGTACCTGTATATCCGTCTGAATCTACTCCTATATGCCTATTAAAATCACCTCCTAGGAGGATCTGCTCAGTATTAGAGATTTGTTGAATCACCCCATCCAACGCTTCCCAGAATATATTTTTTGTTGTTTGTCTAAACTCATGTGCGGAGCATACACACATATTACATTAAGAATCACACTGCTAAAAACTATTTTTGCTACCATTATCCTGTCATTAACCCTTGTGATTGCCACTACTCGGGTTATAATTTCCTTGATCACCAGGATAGCTGTGTCATTCTGTTTCCGCGAGCTTCCCGAGAACCATAGTTTGAAACCCCCTGTCTCCTATGCTTTAGCTCTTACCCACTTGGTCTCCTGAATACAAGCTATTTGTACCCTATACTTGTCTAAAATCTCTAATAATTCCAAGGACTTTCCTGTAAGGGTCCCAACGTTCCAAGAGCCTATTCTTATTAGATCATCTCCTATTTTATTTCTACCTGCTGTGCGCACCGAACCGTTTTCACTGATTTCCTCTTTACGATTTAAAGGCATCCCTCTTATCTCATATCGTTCACTATTTTCGTAGGTCCGATTCTAGGTAATCTGTAAAACTGAAAAGTACAAACATTAATAATAATAACAGTTTCAAAAATAAAAAATAAAAAATAAAAAATAAAAATAAATAAATATAATTAATTAATTAATTAAAAATATACTAAATTATTAATAGAACTAATAATAATAACAAAAAGGAGATATGGCTAATAATAAAAAGCCATATGAAGAGATTGTAAAGGTGCTTAGAAGAAAGACTGCATGTAAACTAAGACCTGATTGATTTGTGTATGCAAAATAAGTAGGTACTCGCACACTACAAGATGTGGTCTAAGAAGTTTACCACGTTTGCCAAAATGTACACGTCTAGAGAGAATCTAATAATAGAGCAAAACCAGGAAAGTGTCCAATGTATACAGGGGGTTGCGATTTTGAAGGAGAACTCTGTTTGTGTAAGAAAGGAGCACCAATTTAATGAAGAGAGAAAGAAAGAACTTGTGAAGCTTAAAACGGTGGCTAAAAAGCATTGTACCAACGGTTATCAACAGGAGAAGCTGACAGTTTCTTGTAGAGAACGGCAAGTTGTCAAGATGTAAGACAGCGTATACGACGTGTGATGTGCTAAGAGACCTGAATGTGAGAGCGTTCATCGTCTACCATGCATGTAGACCTGCATCCCCTCCCCTCCCATGAGCTGCATGCTTAGCTTCTGTTTCTACTTTCGAAGCCAAAATTGCTAGTACTGACAAAAGCTACTACCGCTTCACCACCAACTATGACACCATCCACTTCTTTGGTAAGGCAGAGTTTATTATTATTTTTTAAAATATAATAACATAAAATCCTAAATTTATATTCGCAACCCATTAATATAGTAAAAACCATTAGGTACTCTCCTCTTCTTATTAAAATAAAAATTGTACTTAATTTGGTGATAAATTTTAAGTACGCTCTCATTTCTTGACTTGTATGGTTAAATGAGTACAGTTTTTATTTCTCATGTGAGCGACTCGCCAGACTAACATAATTTACACATAAGAATGAAGTGATTACTTACATAATTTACCTACTAATACAGGTTTTCCAGTTATTACTTACTGGGCTTCATAGAACAAGGAGCATGCCATTAAATTTAACCATAAAAGTTGCATGTGCTCCTATGGACGACGACTTCTCCAGTTGTTGTGTTGATTGTAGTATTGGATAATTGGTGGTGGAGGGGTAAGAATAAGATATGACTTCTGTCGATTTCTCAAAAGTGGGGTGGCGTTGCCATGATTTCTGTCTCCAATATTTTCTGTATCACCTTCAAGAAATTATCTTTCAGGCACGAGACAGAAAATTGAGAGCAAGATGAGTCTGACTGATTCAGTTCCTGAAAATGGAGTTATTACCTATCGGCTGAAAATCACCCAAGTGAATATTAGGGTCGTTCTTAATATTTTATAGGCTCTGGGTAAAGTAAAAAAAGTTCTTATTTTTGCCTATTTTTAGGTCCTCGTATAGAATAAAAATAAACAAAATATAGGTTCTTTTTGTCGTTCTTTATAAGGTTAAGAATAGGCCCTATTTTGTTTCATCTTATTTTTTATAAAGATAAAAATAGACCCTATTTTGTCATTTATAAGGATGGACACTGGACAGATGTTCACCCTGCCCTTGCTCAGGGCCAGCCTTGGTGAATACACATATTGTCAGGAACACTCCAGCTAACTTCACCAGCAAACTATTTATCATCACGATCAATAAACCAGAGTTATCCTCAAGGCTCAACTCGAGTGTGCAATATAAGTGTCAATCCAGACTTCTCCTTCAACAATACATATATTCGAGCTAGTTGGCCACTTGGCCTCCACTTCAATATAGCCTAAACTTCTAGAATTGATACTACACTTTAATGTAGTTTAACAAAATTTTTCAAATTCAATCAATCATAATGATTAGAAAATTAAATTGGTTTTACTAATTTAATTACAAAAATTTTGAACTGATTAATCTTTATAAATTAATCAATATTTGCAAATCATATTAAACCAGTAAATTTTCATTTAATAGTTTCTTTTTTAATAAAATTTTAATTTTTTAGGTAAAGATAATCCCTTATTTAATCTTATTTAAAATTTTTCAATTTTTTTCAAAAATTTCAATTTGCTTTATATAATGTCCATTTCAATCTCTTTTATATCTGTGATACATACATTGATGTTAGGTCTTTTAAAAGTCTATTATTCTATCTGGAAATTGTGAAGAGCGGGAGTAGTTAACTAGAGAGAAAAGATTGAAACTTTTTAAAATGTGGTATTGTTGGGTCTCTAATTAATACCTTTGTTAAGGCTAGCTATATAGGGTGAGCTTTAACTTTTGTTTTACTTTGAATGTATTGGGTGTCTTAGTTGAATCTTTTTGTCACCCGTTTTCTTCCTCAATGTTACATGAATCTTACCTTCTCTAAAGAATAACTTGATCATCTTCATACGGTCTATAAAGACTTTACACCCCTAAACAATATGTGATAAGAGATGGACTCCACCTGGATAGAGCAAATATACCAATAAAAGAAATTGAGATAAAAAGGGGTACACAAGATTTAACGTGAAAAACCTTTAACGAAAATGGGGAAAAAACCATGGGAAAGAATAGAAAACTTTCTATTATAGAAATCAAATATTACAAGAGGAAGATCTCATAATCCACACCAAGAATTAATATACAAGGTTATGGAAAAGAGATTTTGGTATATGTAAAACCTTAAACATGTGCCTCCTTATATAGCCTTAATGGAGGCTTCTATGCTCTCTTTTTACCAATATAAGATTTAAGTCAACAATCTCCCACTTGGAGATTTGATTGAGAACCAATTAATCTCTATATCATTATTTCTATCTTGTCATTTCTCTGCTGTCTATGTCTCTGCCAAGCCATACAAGGATCTATACCATATGAATTTATCAGTGTTGATTGGCTTTGTTAGTGCATCTACTAGGTTCTCTTTTGTGTGAAATTTCTGCATGTCCCCACTTCCATCTTCCACCACTTCACGAGCAAAATGGTTTTGAACTCTTATGTGTTTAGTTCTAGAATGAAAAGCTGGATTCTTTGCAATATGCAAAGCACTCTGACTATCACAATATAAAGGGATTTTCTCTTGTCGGTGCCCAAACTCTTCCAAAAATCATTTTATCCAAATTGATTCCTTGCAAGCTTGTGAAGATGCCATATACTCAGTTTCTGTTATCTACAACTATCTGTAGTTAATGCTACAACTATCTGTAGTTTAGACACCCAGCTCACAACTCCTCTTACAATAGTAAACATATAGTCTGTAGTGGATTTTCTTTTATCAAAATTGCCTGCAAAATCAAAATCAACATATCTTTTGATAATAAATTCAGATCCTTCATAACATAAAGCAGCATTTGAGGTCCCTTTAATACATCTTAGGATTCTCTTACAATAGGATTCTCTTTACTTCGACATACCCCATAAATCTTCATTTTTTGGATTTTGGATCTACTTTTGTCATATCTTGGGTATTATACATCACGAACACAGGACTTCCAAATATGTATAACTGAAAATAGTCTACTAGTTTACTTATCCACATCTCTATTGGTGTGTTCAGATCAATCGATCTTATTGGTGATCGATTAATCATAAAGTAGGCGGTCTTCACTGCTTTTGCCCAGAAAGACTTTGTCATACTTGCAGTTCTCAACATGGCTCTAGTTCTTTCAATCAGAGTTCTGTTCATTCGCTTTGTTACTCCATTTTTTTAGGAGTGTGAGGCACTGTGAATTGAAGTTTGATGCCTTCTCGATTACAAAAATCAATGAGTTCATCACTATTATATTCTCTACCATTATCAGTCCTAAGGCATTTGACTTTCTTTCCCGTCTCTAACTCAATTTGTGCTTTAAATGTTATGAAGGTTGGAAATACATCTCGCTTTCTCTTGATAAGATACGCCTAACATCTTCCGGAGTAATCATCAATAAAGTTCATAAAGTATCTTGCTCCGTTTAGAGACATAACCGATGTTTGCCATACATCAGAGTAAATCAATTCAAGAATACCTTTACTTCTAGAATTTGATGCATTAAATTTCAGTCTATGCTACTTACTCATAATGCGATGCTCACAAAAGGGTAATGATAACTTCGTGAGACTAGGGACTGGTTTCTGCTTGGTAAGAATCTTCAATCCTTGTTCTAATATGTGGCCAAGTATATGCATTTGCTTCCATATACGTCTCTCCCATAAGCTTGTATAAGTTTGTAACTATCCTTTCCACTTTATAACTACAAGCGCTCCTTTGATCACCTTCATGACTCCATTTTGAGAACTTTCTCCAATCAAACTTTGTAATATCAAATTTGATTGACATTGCTTCTATCACAAGAATTGACTCCCAGTCTCTCACATTAAAAAAGGGAAACTGCCTCGAGTTACCTCCACTTAGTATGTAATAAGACTGTAATACACCAGGAAAGTTCCCAGGAAAGACTGGAGGGGTCATAAATGGTCTCACTTAAAAGCCAGTCTCCTTAGATAGAGCTTTTCCTAGACATGCACTCAACCACCTCAAATACCAACAAAAAAGCCCTAAAAATGACAACAAGAATCCGAGAATAGAACTACCCTTAACCTGCAAGAACGTTAAAGAAGAACTCGTTTTTTGATGTGGAAGATTAGACTATACTGTAACCGGCAACATTTGGGCTTTGATACCATTGATAGGAGAGAGACTCCACTTGGATAGAGCAAACACACCAATAAAAGAAATTGAGATAAAAAAAGGGACATACAAGATTCAATGTGGAAAACTCCTTAACGAATATGGAGAAAAACCACGGGTAAGAATAGAAAACTGTCCACTATAGAAAACAAATATTACACGAGAAAGATCTCATAATCCACACTGAGAATTAATACACAAGGTTATAGGAAAGAGATTTCGGGATATGTAAAACCTTAAATATATGCCTCCTTATATAGCCTTAATGGAGGCTTCTATGTTCTCTCTTTAGCAATATGGGATTTAAGCCAACAATATACAAGTAAAAAATGGAAAAAGACTCAAGGATGCTTGCATTTTGTTTGAGAAATAAAATCATAAAGAACTCTAGCAAAATGCTAAATTTAGAGTTTTGTTCTGCTGTCTCATATGCCTAACACTTTTAGACTAAAAGTGCTCCAATTTTCTTTGTCCAATTAAAGACAAATTCTAAAATTCAAGTTCCATTCTTTTTCTAATTATTCTCTTGCTTGTTATTTGTAACTATTCATAACCATTTGAAAACATAATCATTTAGGGAATCTTAATGCACATACACAAGAGCACAATTTTTTTTAAAAGTTGGAACTAGTGTTATGAATATAATATCGATATTAGTATCAAATTTACTTTCGGGTATGGTATTGATACCACTCAATGTTGCGTATCATTTCAGTAAATTTTGAAAATTACAAAATAATCCTTAAATTTTTTAAAATTACAAAATAATATTTTAATATATTATGTTATATAACTTTTAATTTTAATCAATCGTGTCTCCAAAAATAATAACATAAATTTAAAATAACTATTATCTCCTTATGTCTATTAACATTACTTTGCAGTTATTTCATATATAAGCAATAACTACAATTAATACAAGAAAAAGATCGTTTAATCATCTTATTTATATAAAGAAAGAACAATCCAAAGTCCTTAAAATGTTACAATTTCATCATATAAAAGAATAATTACATCAAAAAATCAAATAGAAAGAATAATAAAGTCATATGGCTTCATAAATATTACAATAACAGTTAATGCTAAGAAACACAACAAAGTAGAAGTAAAACCTGAAACAAAAATATTTACAGTTTTTATAAATATTTTATATTTTATATTTTATATTGCATATATAGAATTTAACATGTGCATCAAATGCAAGTGAGAATAAAATAATAGAAGAAACAAAAATCTTGAAACTTTATTCAATCGAATATCTATTAAAATTACATTGATCTCAATTCTTTTTTGGTATAAAATCTTCATCATTGGTAGGAGCCTCATCATCATCATCACCATCATTCAAATTTATTACTTCACATGACATGTCAATACCTTTCCATCCAAGATTATCTTCCATGTCATTCTCATTTATCAAACTTGGTTCTTTAAAAACCCAATCTACTAAAAAATCAATATGGTTAAAACAAATTAGATATATAAAGTTATTTATTCTATTAAGACTCTTATTGAATAAATAAAATTAAATTATTAAGAAATTATATTCAACTTGATAATGATAGTAACATACATTTCTCAATATTTTAAATTATATCGAATAAAGACCAAGTCGTTTAATTTTTTGTTTCCCAATCTATTCCTTTTCTTGGAATCGGTAAATGATCTAATTCCTTTCACACCTTATTGCACTCACATGACTCAAAATTTAAATTACAAACCTTTACAATTCTAGAACACCACTTCAAATTTGGTTTTATTAAGCAATTGTAAGACAACAAAAATAACCTTATAAACAAAAAAAGTGATGATTAATTTCTTCTAAGTATAAAAGTAAAAAAAATGTATATGTGGATTAAGTTTGTACCCTTGACAAATAGCAATGGACATCCTAAAATCACCACAAGTATCCACAAAAACCTCCATTTATGAGCTTAGTAGATGTTGTAATAACTCATAGGCAATAATGGTTGTAAGAGTTAATAACATTCCCCTATTAACTTTAACTTTGTAAAACTTAGTACAAAATAGGCACTTAGATTCAAAAATACGCTAACTGCAAGTAATAGAGATTACATTTATCTTTCTCATCTCTTATAATGACTACAAAATAAGTTGTGCATAAAGAAGACATTTTTCTTATTAGCCTTGATTGTTTCCTTCGCCCATTATTGCCTTCTCATCACTATCATCTAGACAAAATACTTCCACTAGAGGTTAACAAACTCATATTACAAATTGACATTAGGAATAAAATTTAGATTTTTAAATATAATTTTATAAGTCTCCAGTTCAACATTAGACCTAGCATGTTGAGATACGACTCACTTATCAGTTATAAATATTTGTCTCAACTCCTTCTTAATTAAACAAAACTCTAAGTGATAAGAAATTAGTCACAAATCTTGTAATAATAGGATAACATTAATTTCTACCATTGGTAAAATATTTTCTCATTAAATTCAAGACCTATACACCATTATAGATGAAATAGGTCAATTTTCTTACATTCTACACATTTTCATCAATGATAGGAAAATGTTTAGCATCTCTTATATTTTCCAAAATCAAGCCAACAAAATTTGCAATACAAGTAGTCCAATAAAAAGAATTGCACCTGTTTTGTAATCTATTTTTTGCTACTTTGTAAGTATAATCATTTTCAGTAATGAACTAAACAATATTTTTTGGCCCAACTTTATTTACAACTTCAACAAATATCTAAAATAGAATATTAGTATTTCTAACAAGGCTAGATCCATTAATAAAGTTCAAAAACAATATCCCTTTAGCATAATAAACCAAAAAATTTGATAATAGGTTCGTGTCTTCAATTTATGCTACCATTGCATATGATTAAATACCTATAAGTTGCCAAAATGATTATTCTTTATCCAAATAATTTTTTACTTAATAAATAAAGCTACTCAGAAGTTTCTCTTTGTAGTCATCAATGAAAAGAGCTCTAAATTCGAGATCATAAGAAACAGTAGCATCCATCATAGGCTAGTAGTAATCAAACTGAATAACATTGAATGATATACATGAATCACATCACCACCTAGTCATTGTCATGTCCACATTAAATTCCACTTCTTTAGATTGTAAGGCACTATGAATTGAAGGTTGAGCTCTAGGAGTAGTTCATAGTGCAAAAATATTAAACACGTGTCTTCTTCTCTTCCTCACATCAAGGGAAACATTCTCTTCTTAGTGGATAGGAATACCACCTTCAACATTCTCACTATCATCCTAACCATTGGAAAAAGAATTTATACTACCAATTTCATAGTTCAGTCTTTACCTTTGATCTTTTTCATGATGATTTTTCATTTTTCATTTAATATCATGACTCACTTTCTTATAAGGCTTCAAATCCAATTTAATCCTATCCAAATGCTTCTAAGGTAGCAATGAGCTTGGCCGATTAGTCTCATCTAGGCCTAATAGCTTCTACCAAAGCCTGACTAAGTAGTCCAACTTGAGCTCGATCGAGTCTGGGTAGTCCAAAGTTCGATTTGACCCTGCCCTGATTTTTAAAATTTTTTTAATTAAAAATAATAAACATCATTTTTCTTATAGTTATTGAGACCCAAACTGGGTCGAGCCTGAGCAACCTAAGTTCAAGTTGGCCCAAGGTTCGGTCAAATTGGACTCGATCTGTTGACTTTAGGCTGAGTTCAGACCAAATTGTCATGCTTAAATTCTTATTTAATTTGGTGATTTCTCCATCTTTCAAATGTTTGTTGTAATACAAATAAATGATATGATCTTTTATTCTAGGAAATAATCTAACATGAGCCCAAGCTAGACATTGAATCTTCCTAAATTTGAAGCGGTTGAATTATTATGAGTACTTGAACTTCGCTTCATTTATCTATAAAAAAAGACATATGTCAAAATTAAATTAATAAGTTCATATTCAAAAAGTAAAGGTTTTGTATATAACATCCTTACATAACAAGTTCAATAGTACTAAACCATATATCATCATTACATCTCTCTTTTGGTAATACACGTTACAAAAATCACTATTATACACAATAAAAAAAGGAAATCATTGCTTAAGCATTTATAGTTTCATTCTAGTATACTCTTGTAAATCAAGGTATATCTAAGCAATCATTTCAATGTAATAATAAAGAAATCTAATTACCTTACATTAACTTAAATATAATCAATAAGAAATTAAATTACCTAAAGTATCTCTTTCCAATTTCCATGAACTATTATTATATTTTTAACTATCCACAAGATAGGATAATCAATGTGCATTTTTAAGTTTGTTATCATATTAGCAATATTCCTTTATGATGTTTAGTTTTTTTATATTTGTAATGTTATTTTCTAATGATAATAATATAAGAATGCAAAAAATAATTCAATAAACTCAAATTTTATCTTATTTTCATGATTATTGGAATAAAAATAACATGAAAAATCAAATAAATAAGATTTCATCAGTTCATGTCCATGTCTTCATAAAGTGATTCCCAAAAATACTTATTAATAATATACATAAATTCAACATATTGTGTTTATAAAATCACCTTTGATCCTTACAAAATCATGTTAATAAGATATATAACGAGTCAGTGACATAAATGTTAGCTTAAGGTTTATGATTAACGATTTTGATGATAACTGTATAATATTTCAAGTCAAATTTATTTCCTTGTATAATTAACGACCTAATTATCAAAAGGAAAAAATCATAAGAAATATGTTTTCTTTCTTACAGGAACCTTTATTATAAACTTACTTTATTAGAAATGGTTTATCCAAAAGGATCCTACTAATTATGAAGGTCATATATTAACCTCATGATTACTGAAAGATTTTTGGCAAAGATGATATCGAAGTTATTCAAATTTAAATCTATCCAGTTGACTAAAGATGCAAGTGAAGCAACAACTAGTTGAAGAAATTGACTATTTAAAGAAAAGCAACAACACTTGTAAATGAACATACTCAGACTTTCAAAACATTTGAGCGGCATCTATATTCTTGAGAGTCATATCATTTTTATTATGCCTTAGAAAGTAAAATCACTCTATAAAGAGAGAAATAATTATTTTTCTATGAGCTTTTAGAAGTTTGTTATACATTTCAAGTGTGAAAGGTTAGAGAACCTTGAAAAATATGTACTCGTGAGCTTGGAGAGGCTTGTCAAATTTAATCGGATTTTTATAGTGAAACAATCAAGTTAGATACTTAGGGAGTAAGCTTGGGTTGTAAACCAAATTAGTATAAATCGACTGCATCCTTCTCTCTCTCTCTCATTATCTTTTATATTTTTGCATTATATTGTATGTGTGTTCATTTCAGCAAGAGGCTCCTTCATTTTTATAATAGGCCCATTATGTTTTCAACTTACTTATAGTTCCTTTCAGTTTTAATAGGCACCTTCTGTTTTTAAATTGTTGTAACAAGATTTATCATTCAGTAGACTCATTTTGTTTAAGCAAGGTCTTATTCCATAATAGGCTCTTATCGCCTAACATACTCCTGTCGTTTAAAAGACTTTATCCTCTAATAGGCTCCTACTGTTTTTATTTGTTAACTAGGATCTGCTTATTATACAAATTGAAAGAACTTGAAAAAAATTTATAAGTCACACACAATTCACCCCCGTTTGCGTGTGTTTGCTTTATCAATAAATAATTTACAAAAACAAGTTAAACTTTAATTGTTAAAGTGTTACTTAAAATTAAAAGGCAATGGTTTGTACTTTGTAAATGGCAACACACCATCATAAACTCACAAACTCACAAATTCACAATTAACCCACCACTAACTAATAATCAAGTAACACAAACTCATAATTTACAAACCAATTAACCAACACAAACCACAAAAAGTCAAAAGCCAAAAGGTCCTAAACAACACCACAATAGTTGAGTCAGCTAGCGATGGGAGAAAATGATTAAGCAGCACCGTGCAACGAAGGAACTACAAATGGAGGAGGAGTAGGTAGGCAGCCTAAAGGAGCAGACTTGAGAACCAAAGAGCAACATGGACAGTGGACTATAGCATATCAGAGAACTATTGTGTCTAATTTATGTTGAATTTTGGTTATATTCATACCTAAATTTTTGTTAGTTTTTAATCCAACTTTGTGGTGAATTGAGTAAGAATGACTTGAATATTGCATGGATGTTAATTGGATTGTACTATAAATGTTGCACTAGAAATCAGATGATTTTTGCATGAAAATGGGTGTGACAAGTTAATTGCATGTCACACATTAAGGTCACACCAGTGACCATGTAAGTCAAGGGTGTGCAGCCATGGTCACACCTGTGACCATGTGAGTCACGAGGGTGACAAATATAGTCACACCTATGACCACTTCGTACACTCTCGTGACCCAATTTTCTTTAATTTATCAACTTGTTATATGTACGTGTAGGAGGGACAACACGGAAACCCAAACTTAAACGAGACTACAAATAGAAAAGATAGGAGGGTGGCGGCGACATCTTTCATTCCATTGTTCATTCTTCACTCAACAGACAACCGAGGCAAATGGAGAGAATGAAGTCAGAGAAGAGAGAAAGGAAGCAGAGACCAGTCAACTAAGGGGAAGAAGAGAGAAACATAACAGAAAGGGGAAGGCAATGCGAGCATTTGGGTGAGAACAAGCTAAAACAAAAGGCAAGAGCTAATGCTGGAAACTTGAGAGGGGCAAGAGACCACTGTCTTCATACTCACCCAATTCTTGTTTGCTTATTATGTTCATTTGTTGCTCTATTTCTTATTGTTATTGAACTTGTTACTTTCATAGCTTAGCCGATAGTTGTTTGTTATCTTTTCATACTTCATTCAGTTATTTACTTAGTTTATTGCTTAAATACTTCTCTTATACTGATAAAGATGGGATTGAAGTATTTGAATATGATGAATCATGTTATTTCTGTGATGGGTTGATCTTTTTTTCTTGAGGATTAATGTAGTTATTTTAGTTAAATATATCGAGGAGCCATAGGTCCATACATCTCATACATGGCTATATAGCAGAAGCATTGGAATCAAAATTCCAACACCAAAACGTCCTCAGAAAATCTAAAATCCATATGCATGTATAAACATAATGTAAGAATATGAAATTACAATATATGCACCTTGCAAATGCTCCTCCTTTCTTAAATCCTCTACTTGTTTGGTTTGTAGCAAACACCAAACACCTTCAACAGTTATTGAAGAACACACAATGATAAATAAATATCAGTGTGTAAGGGTGGTTAGAGCACTAAACAAGAAGAATTCAAGTAGATACTCAATTGAGAGTTAGATCATAAACAAATTACATGCAAAAATTGCATAAAATTGCATGAACAAACCTCAAGATCACTCCTCTCAACTTCCAGAACTCTTTTAGACCCTTGGCCTCTTAATTAATGAACCTTGGCCTCTCAATTAAGTGTGTTTTTTAGCATAATTTCGTGTGTACATAAATGAAGAACTCACTTATGTACCACCTATCATAAAGTGGGTCACGATTGTGACTTGCTTAAAATGATAGTCATACACTCTTTGTTTTTCATCCGATCTTTTATGCGTATGACTCGTAGGATCTCGGTTATTTTGGGCACTTGAATTAACTCATAATTTGAGCATATCATGAATAGTTTAATTCCACTTGAATTAACTTTTCATCGAAGCAAATCATCAAAGGTTTCATGATGTCATTTTATTATAATGTCCGTAAATTAACAGACGAACTCTTTGATAATTACTTATTTGACTTACAAACCTTTTCATAGACAATTATCGAGCAATTCGTCCCTTCACTATGCTATACTCCACTTGGTTCAGAGTATAGGTTATGTGTCAACTCCCACTAGACTGACTACATCACATCTAGTCCAAGTGATGTTAGTTCTTGTTCTGGGGATCTCATTACTCTATATGTCATTGAAAACTCTCTTCATGAAACATAACTACTCCAGCCAGAGACTCCCGAGTAATGACCCCGATAAAAGGTCGTAGGTATCATCTCCTTCTATCAGGAGTAGTGAATCTTTTATTGGTTACCCAATTTTCTTAGAATACCAATAGTTGTACCCAATTATCACTCTATAAGCGACCTCATCTTGATGCAACAAGGAATGGTGTCAAAGCACAGGATTTGTATCCAAGTTATCCTTGATTACCTCAAGTCTAACAATATTTGTACCATTGCTATGATGAGACTAATCACTGACATTTGATAGATCATCCATATGATAATCTCATAGCGGATCATCCGATGTACTTACTACTTTTAGTAAGCATCCACATGTTAACTCTAAACATCCTATGCTTACAGTTTATGATATCCACTGCTTGATCAAATCAAGGAGTATAACATGTATTAGTCTATCCAGATTAACATTGCCCTGTCTCATTAATCCTATAACTAGGGATAATTTAGATAATAATATAATTACACATGATAGGAATCTCATCATCATGATTTCTTTCATGTTATGTTTTGTATCATGAACTTCATTAATTCGATTTAATAACGACATCAATTCATAAATAAATGAACATCAAATTAATGAAAATTGTTTTGTTAATCAAAATAAAGTTTGTACAAAAGTGTTAAAAGTGATTGCCTTTATAACACTACTCTAACAAAATATGCACAACTGAGGGATTGTGTTGTTGTCTGATGTTGCTATAGTTTTTAAACTGAATGGATGTAACAACATAATCAAACTTTGCGACATTTTGGTATTAAACAAAGGATCAAGAGAAGAAGTTTAATATGGAACGAGAAACTATAGACACTTAGGTTAATAACTAGAAATATATTAACTTAAGTGGTAATTAATTCGGATGATAACTTGTTGAATACAAAAGTTAGACTTAGTTTATTATTCGAGTTAATCTTAAAACCCAACTGATAATTTTAGTAAGGCAACAACCCAATCATTTCCCTTTAGTCATGTATAGGAGATTAAATTAGTGAAATTAATTCTCAAGAGTCTTCCATTTCAATTAATCTATTCATCTTTGCTTCTAGTTGATTATGTTTACTTTTCAATCTATTTTGTGATCTTCTTTAAAGTCTTCACTCAACAAATCGGGATACATTATTTAGGATTGCATCTGTTTTAATTTTTGCTTTTGTTTAAGGTTAATTTGACTGGATCAATTTCTACACTGTGGGACCCTGGGTAATCACTACAACTACCTTGTATACTTGCAAATAGGATAGTTTATGTATTTTTAGAACTTATTTAGGCAACAACAAGTTTTTGATGTCGTTATCGGGGGGATGTTTAGTGTTTTGAACTTGAATTAATTTTGATTGTTTTTATTTGCTTAAGTGATTTTAATTGTTTATGTTTGTCCATGCAAGTATGTTTTATTGTTTTATTTTGTTAATGTGTTTTGTAATTTTGTATTAATTTAGTGCTTTTCGTCGTTAGTTTGAGCTAGGTAGGAGAACTTTAGGTAGTGAATTCATTTGGTTTATACTAGGAAGGAGATCTTTAGATAGTGAACTCGTTCCTTTTATTGATAGCATACATTAAAGACGAAGACTTTAACGGGACTCTGAAGACAATCGCGAGGAACCTAAGCGTGAAAATCAAGTGAATAACCACAAGATAGGTGAAAGGTAGTTGGTGATGAAGGAGTACACTAGACCAATGATTGGTACTGCGCGATGCCATGTATACGTCTGGGAGAGATAGCTAGAAATTATGAATTGAAGAGCATCCATTATAACATGTTGCCATCTTTCTATGGGTTCCCAACGAATACCCTTTAAATTTCATTTGAAAATTCTATACCACTCTCCAAACATTCCCTTTGGCTGGCCTAAATGAGGATCAACTCAGGATGAGGTGCTTCCTATACACATTGAAGGATCGGGCCAAGGCGTGGCTAATGACCCTTCCACCCAATTCATTGACTACATAGGAAGAGGTGTACAACAAATTCATGGCAAAATTCTATTCCCATCAAAAGATATATGAGTTGTGCACCAAAATAGTTACCTTCACTCAGATGGAGGGAGAGTCATTCCACGAGGTGTGGGAATGCTTTAAACTCTTGCTGATATAATGTCTACACCATCATTTTCTGCTTCACTGGCTAAATGCAGCAGTGCCAATATAAGATGGACAATGTGATAGGAGGAGCTGTAAGAGAGAGGACGATCGAAGAAACATATGAAATCTTCAAAATTTTGAGGGATAATTCTTAATAAAAGAGCATGAGGGGAAGAAGAGTTGGAGTTCATAAAGTGAGCTCTAATTAATAATTAGCTATGCGGTTAGCTGAGTTAACAAGACATGTAAAGATGATAATTACGAGACTACCCCATAACGTTCCAAATTAAGAAGTATGTGGTATATGTCGAACTTGTAGCCATGGAGTGAATGTTTGTATGTATTCTTACTAACCTTTCGATGGTGAAGAATAAGTTAACTCACTTAAAGATTTTCTACCAAGGGACCGAAATGATCCATACTCAAACACCTATAACCTTGGTTGGAGAAACTTGTTAGAGTAGTGCCCTAAAGGCAATCCCCTTTAGCGCTTTTTGTTCATAGTCATGTATAGACTTTATGAATAAATAAAGAAAGGCATGTTTCATTTATTTGATGTTCTTTAAGAATTGATAGTGATCTTTAATCAAATTAATGAAGTCCATGATATATGACATAGCATGAAGGAAATTATGATGTGATCATACTACTGA
>JANIPM010000007.1:52151061-52166420 GCA_027478405.1 Erythroxylum cassinoides
ACATCAAATTAATGAAATATGCCTTTCTTTATTTATTCATAAAGTCTGTACACAACTTTGTACAAAACGCGCTAAAGACGATTGCCTTTAGGGCACTACTCTAACAGTTATGTTATGTTATTGATGGATAAAAACGTGGATCATTAGTTGTTTTAGGAATGGATTAGATTAGGTATGGAAGTTAAAGAGAAGGCAAGTATAGTGTCTTGAAAAGAGAAGAACTAGGATGAAAGTTTGGAGATAAAAGATAATGGTGTTTAAAGTGTGTGGAATATGTTAGCTGTAACAATTCCACTGGATGTACTTTTGTTTGTTTAGCCATAACTTATTTTGTAGCTATCCAAATAAGATGATCTTTGATTTGGATTAAATTAGAGACATAGGGCTACATTTTGTATGAAGATATCGAATTCAAATTCTGTCATTTGGATTTTCCAATTTCAACTTGAAATTTAGTACTAGGTATACGAAAAAAAGTGTAGAAAAACTGGATACATATTGAGTTTTTGTTATATTTTTCTTGATGAATTAATGTGAATCTTTTTGGGTGTTTTTGTGATTATGTAAAATGAGTATAAAGCTAAAGAGAGGGATTAATTTGGTGTCTTGAATTGTAAAGGATCTAGGTGATAGTTAGAAGTGAAATAAAAGTGAAAATGAAGTTGAATATGTGCAAAAAATTGATGATGAATGCGCATATATGTGTATGTTCTGTTATTAGTGGTTATGATCGATCATGGTCTATAATTTGGTTATGGATGATATTGAGCTGAAAGGGAGTTAGAATAATAGATAAATGATGGGCATTGAGCTAGAAATGATAGATTAAGCATGAGGAATTGAATGCTGTAAGTAAAGAGTTAAAAAAAATTTGATCTGAAACTTACTTGAGTTTTCTGTACTAATATAGAGAGTTTTTGACAAAGTTTCTATATGGAAGTTGTAGAGATTTCGTTAAGCTTTCTATTAATATAAAGTATGGAATTTTTGGACATTGGAGTAGAGAGATATGACTTTTATAATTTTGTAATGTTGTATAGGAGGGACATTTGGGACAACTACAACATTTTAAAATGTTAACCCTTATAGAGGCAAAATTTATTTTTGAGGTCTTCATGGAAGTTTTAGGTCTAGAAGTCTTCTTTAAAACGGTCTTTAAACAACCTTAATCCGATACTTGTAGTGAGGCCCATTTTACCAAACAGGTCTGAAGAAGAAGAGAAAATGGTGGAGGAGTCAAGTTGCAATCGCGACATTGCCGAAGGATTGTCACGATCGGGGACCTGCAGGTCCTCCCCCTCCAGCCTGATCATGTTCCGTTGTTTTGGCCATAACTTTTTTATTTGACCTCTAAGTGACCTGATTTTTAAAGAATTGGATTCCTAACACATTCCTTTATCTCTCCACAAATATTTATACCTTTTGGTATTAATTTGAAAAAGATTGATTGAATCAAAGTAAGGGTATCGGTTGGAAGAGCATGAATTTGATATTTTACTGAACATGTTTCCGTATTTTGATAATATCTTGATTTTTAGGATTCCAAATAAGATGAATTTTAATTTGGAGTAAACTAGAGATATAGGCCTACAAATTGTCTCAAGAAGTAGAATTTTGATTCTTTCTCTAAGATATTGAATTTCTAGATGGAAGTTGTACATAGTACACTGCTTTTGAATATGGATAACCTGATAATGTTTGAGGCGTATCTTTCAAATTACTAAACCAATTGAGTGATTTTGTGTCAATGGAAAGATAAGACATAAAGGAACACTTTTCTAGAAGAGAGATTGACCAAATTACATCAGTTTCGCTTTCTAATTAAATGTGAACAGTAGACCAGAAAGTGTGACTTGGAAAAATCTGAAGTTAGTCAATAAAAAAGAAATAGAGATTTAAATGGTTTTAATGAGGAATAAACCTAAGTATAAATTATACTTAGATGAGTTTTGATATAAGAATGATTTTGTGATGAAATTAAAGAAAAGATATCTGGGATTGTCATTGAGCATGCATTATACATTACACATATTCATGTGTGAAAAACTAAATGTTTATGTGATTGTGCAATTAGTAATGTGTATGCAATATGTGTTTTGCATAATGATGATACAGGATAGAACGTTTCCGTCCAGATGTTTCTAGATCATGGAAGCTAATGCTAATATGGAGCATAATGTGAGTAGCCGTAAATGGTCTCATTTCATTATTTGTTTTATTTGAATTTTTGTATTGATTGATTTCTGAATGTGATTGATTGTATTGGGTTCCGATGATTGTGCTGTTGATTGGGATATTGAAGTGCTACTTGTATGTGAATGAGATGAAATAAGTGTGCATAGCTTGACTGTTACATGCCGGACCATGATTCGATGATAAATGTATATTGAATGTGCTTTTGCATATAAATGAAAGTGTGATTCTCAACTTTAATGTTGAATGCCGGATTAAGGTCCGATGATATGTGAATGTGAGTGAATGAGAATTGGTAAATATGATTGAGGCATTCCATCTCATGAATACATGAGATATAATGGCAGGTGTGACCTAAGTAGCCACAGATCATAGCTGAAAGCTCAATGAGTGAAAACGAGTCTCGAGCTCAAAAGTGATTCAGAGTCTCAGGCTCAATGTTTAATGAGTCTTATATGAGACAGTTATCAATGAGCACTAAATGAGACAGTTTAGGCACTCGGTCACAACAAAGTAATAAATGGAAAGTGGGTCTCATGCCCACTGCGTGTGCATACTATGAATAATTAAATTGTATTGATTGTAAAATGTTGTGAATATGATTTATGTGTTATGTGACTGGGTGAGCCATCGATGATGGTCACTCGTTGAGTTCGCAAAACTCACACAAAATTTGCAAATATTTTTCAGGATCAAAAGAATACCCCGTTAGACAAACGAGAGTATACCTATTGCATACAAGTGAAGGTTAGAGGTCGGGATAAGTTCGCGTCTGCATTGTATTTCTTTATTTTCGTACTAAATTGTATTTTCCATAAATTATTATATTTTGTGTATTTGAATATATTTGTTGTGTATAACTTTCCAATTGGAGAAAGGTTTTGCAAAAGAGATTGATCAAAGTGTAATATGTTTTGTTTCTGAAATGGACCCTAGTGATTAATGAAATTATGATATTTGAAAAATGTTGGTAACTCTTGTAAATGGAAATATTTATGAAATAAAGTGAGCCCGATTTGGTTATGAATTTCTGCACTTTATATTTGTGGTTTCAAAAAAAACAAATTTGTACTGAAATTTGAGTAATTGAGTGCTCTAGCATGTCACTTTCGCAAGACACGAACTCGAATATTACCCATCGATGTTAAGTTCGGGTCTTACAGAAATAGGGTGTTACATTTTAACATCTTGCAAAAATGACGCTGGTAGGGATACATGTCGCATTGTTTTGATTCTTAGCAAAGATTACCTTGGACCAAATAACGAGCCCAAAAGTTAAGAGAGAAACCAGGGAATTAATGTCCAACATTGTCAGTCTCAAGCTCTCAAGCTAGTCCAAGAGCCTTCATTATATTGGCACTGCAAGACAATTACTATACGCCAATCTTTTATGAACAAGTTTGCTTGATTAGAACAGTAACAGAAAGTCTTCATAGCTAAATGAAGAAACAGAAGGAATGGAGTTTCATGATCAAGAACACGTCAAATTGTTTACTCACAGAGGAATAATAACAAACAGAAGAGCAACATCGATACAGCGTCCGTATCCAACATTGACAGTCCCACTCCTTAAAAACTACAAGGTTCCCACATATCAACATAAGATCTCAAAGGTCGTCGAAGCTTCGATTTCCAAGCTTCGAGATCGGGGGTTTTACCGGTAAGAGCAACCGTGCTATCATCTTTCCGATTACCAAGATTTAAAATTAAAAGATTGTCACGGAAAACAAGATGCATAGCCTTCAAAGTATCCTCCATAACCACTTTGCCATCTCTTCTTTTGTTTTCAGACTCCACACAACTGCCCCCAACATTAACTATAATCCTGCCGCCTTTTTTCAAACACTTTGTGAGCATATCCCACGTGTTGGGATCTTGAAGCTCAGGTATTAAACTTCCTCTACAAAACAAATCGACTATGATTCCCGAGAACCCACCTTCTATACTGGCTGTCAAGGCGTTGCCAATGTAGATAAAAAGCCTATCTGGGTATTGCTTTTCGAGCTTTTCAAGCCCGAAAAACTCTCTCCCAACGGCAATCACCGATGGGTCAAGCTCCCAACCATGAACTACAACATCTGGGTACAACTCGAGGATCAACCGAGCAGTTGAACCCGCTCCGAATCCCAGAACGGCAATCGGTCCGGCAGGTAAAATTGGAGGCAAAGTTGCGAAAACGTCGAAGTAAGTATGGGTCAGGGACTTGAAGAGAAAAGAAATGCTGTGGATGTTTCCAGGTCCATCAAGGAGGAGGAGTCTAGAACCGGCAAAAGGGTGGTCGACTTTGCGAGAGACCTCAAGGACGCGAATGTAATTGTGGCGGGATTTGAACTTGGAGAGGATCTTGACGTCTTCTACCGGAATGCCATCCTCATGAGTCTTGGGTTTGGCATTGGAGGGGTTGGCTTGCTGGCATTTGACGATAACCGGATGATTCCAGCGATGGTTTAGTAAAATTATGGTAGAAAATTTGACGGTTCTTATGCAGGTTCTTTGTGGAATCCGGGAAGGATAAGGGGCAAAAGATTGGATTCGGAGAGAAAGATGATGCATCAATGGCATTGGAATCTCTTTCTCGGCTTCTCTTCAAAACTTGGAGAATCCGAGGAGTATATTTACTATTTCATGGACATAATATTATGGAATAGTCTCAAAGTGGCTTTGGTAGTTTCCTGACAAGCATCATCGTAAAACATTTGATTTTGTTTTGACAATTTGTCTAAGATATGGACGACCCTCTGCGAGTTACCGAATACTGATGCGTAACTCAGACGAATTTCGACTGATGTGTTCATTACGCTCATGTATCAAATAGACTTAGGATATGCTTGGGAGTTTAGTATGAGATGGAACAGAATGACAATTAATAGAACGAAATGAAATAGAATAGAACAGAATGGATCACTCTATTGTTTGGAAAGTTAAATAAAATAAGAGAGGGTTTGGAAGGCAAGTCATGTCATTCCATCCCTGACCCTCCATTTTAGGAAGTCACAAAATATTAAATTTTGGATGGCAAAAGATGGCTTCCAAAGCCATCAATTGTCATTCCATCCTGTTTCAAAATAGACTCTCAAATAATGACCTGAATCATTTGGATCATTCCATTCCATTCCATTCCCTTCCATCCCTCCACCCACATCCAAACGTACCCTTACTAATGAATAAAGTCTATACAATGAATAACAGAAATGAAACAAGTAATATTTGGAGCAAACTGAAGTTCTTATGCACAAAATTGTTCGTTCTCTTGTATTTGCTTCTGTTTAAACATCATAAATATGGTGATTCTATTACAACTCAAAACTTTCTAATAACTGGCGGCAAAGCAAGATTGTACAATCTTGAGTTAATATTTTAATGCTTCCGCAACAGTGGTCGAAATGCCTTTGCAATTGTATAGTCCAAAGCCTGAGTCGTCATGTTAAAGGCCACGATATACAAGGGAACTCGAAGTAGAAGATACCTAGTTCTGTCTATCAGGTATAAAGGTGATCTTCAGTCTTTAACTTTGACATCAATCAGCATCTTCCCTGGATCAAAGTCAGTAATGTTAAATTAGATGAAGGTTTAGAGTATGATATGGCCAAATTGACCTTGAGGTTTTGGTATGTGCATTTGATTCACAACTAAAGAGTACATGCACAACTAAATTAAAAAGAAGCAGAGGATGTTAATTATCAAATTTCCTATCAAGTTTGCAGTCACCAAACAGCAGTACTACAACCAACTGCGGTGAGAAGGAAAGAGAAGCTTGCATAGAAGAACTAAAGATGAACTTCAATGTCCTTGCAAAGTAGGATCCAGACATATAAAGGGCAGCACAGCAAAATCATCATCGTAAGGTGTAATCATTTGAGAAATTTAAGAAACAAATTAATTTTACCTCATCTCATCTTTTGCCACAAGATGAGAATCACTAATCAAAGATCTACCGTTGGACCTTTCTTCCTTCTCACCATCTGAGTCATAATCACCATTCCATATTCGACGTTTTGGTTTCCGCTCCATGTCCTCTTCAGCCTATATTGAGTTTATTATTTAAAAAGTTTAGAAATGGAAATGACATGATTTAGTTTAACGAAAGTAAAAATTTTCAGCAACCTCTTCAGGAACTTCAACAGTGGGTGGTGTCTGTTGAAAAGGTACACTGGGTGCATGAGGTAGTCTAGAAAGTTGCTCCAACAGTATGTTCCTAAACAAGTCTTATGTCAGAATATTGTCGTTGAAAAGGATACGAGACAATATGAATGTAAACAATTTGAAAGGCATTACAGCACTGAATATAATGGACAGCAAACTGGGGAGTAATTCACAAGTGCACTTGCTTTTTGCAGCAAATTTCTATCCCCCAGAGAGATAGAGAGATTCATAACAAGTGCAAATAACACTACTTCCTAATATTTGAAATAAATCAATAACCATTTGAATATGGAAAAGTTAATCACCTGATCACAGTAATGAAAAATAAGTGGGAACGCAACAAGTAACTAAGAAATGAATACAAGATCATAAATTATACATGGGGATAGTCGGCACTTGCGAGTGAATAAGCCAAAAGTAGGGTTATCAAGGTATTGCCTATCAAGGCAACACTGCAGATTCCTTAATAAGATAAGAGGTTGTGCCCCGATCACAGCAATCCATGGCATAGCTAATCAGATTTCTAAACCAAACATGAAGCTAAAGGCTCCAGTTCTTGATCTCAACTATATTTCAATCTTCCAACTGATCATTAATTCACATAAAGACAAACTGCTTTGACTCTGAATTATTAAGGCTCTTTATGGCCTTATGAGAATAAAAATCTCAAACTGGATGTTCTAGTCATGTTAAATGAACAATCAAGTGTGTAATTTCCTGCTTTTCATTTCAACCCACTTCACAGTCCAAATTCTCAAGAGCAACTTTTTTTACCGAAAATATTACACATTGTTGAGTTGTATATAGCTATATAGTGATAAAATAGGAAGGTGCTTACTACTATTGATTGTATTTCCGATTCTATGGCTAGACATCAACTATAAATACATGTATTTTCACTGTATAGAAAATATGAATAATAGATTTCTTTGAGTTTCACATGGTATCAGAGCTAGGGTTTTAGGATTTTCCAATTGCTCTCCGATCAATCTCCGGCGAAGTTCACACTTCGTTAATCTGGTGTTAGATCAAAGATCTAACATCACCAATCTGTTCCTCTCTCACTCACCGGCAAAACCTTAGAATCACGCCGTCAGTAGCTGCTCCATGCACCGTCACGCACCGCTCATCGCCTCGGTGGTTGGTTTTCAGATCTCCCTCTTCGGCATGCGTCTCATCTCACCGTCACCACTCACCTGTTCAGACGATGCCAACCCGTCATTTCCCATAGCCCATGATTGATTTCAATGTCGGAAGTTGACAGGAAGCGGCCCCCTCACCGATCTCTCTCTTCGGCGAGCCGATTTGTCACCACCGACGCCAACAATCTCAGCAGTCACCGCTGAGTTGATTTCCTTGAGTTTTCCCCTATTCACCATCACATCATCGAAAAATTAGTCGGACAATCACCGGAAAATTTTCAGAGGTTTTTCCGTTCATGGCTCCTATAGATTTTAGGTCTCAATAAGGTGCTTTTCCCTTTATTTCTCTTCCCTCAATTACGACAAAGAAACTAGTAGATAGTTCTAATTTTACCTCATCGCTGCCTTTGTTGAATTGTGGTGTATAGATCAAGGCTTAGCAGATCACTTAACTACTAGGGTTGAGGATATTGAAACAAATAAATTTGCTTGGGCTCAAATTGATGCATTATTATGTAGTATGTTATGGCAGACAATTGATCTTCAACTCCACCCAATTTATAAGGCATACAGAACTTGTGTTGGGATATGGACTCAGGCGAAATTACTTTATACTAATGATTCAAAGATTGTATTCTGTAGTCTCAGACTTGGTTAATCTCAAACAACAAGACATGAACATGTCTGAATTTCTTGGTAGAATGGCCTCCCTGAAAAGAGAATTCAACCTATCACTACCTACTGGTAAGTCTGCAACAGAAGATCTTGCACAGAGAGAAATTTTTTTATCTTTCTTACTCTTATTGCTATTAGTCCTAAACTTACTTCAGTACAAGTTCAGATTTCAACAAGTCCTACAGTACCTTCTCCGGATGAAGTATTTGCTCGCTTATTGCGTGTTTCGCCACCTAGCATCATGATAGGATCTCCCTTAGTTAATTCTTCCGCTTTGGCCTCTCAATCTCAAAGTACTAATAGAGTAGAGCAGGGGGATCGTGGTGGTCGACCCAGATGACGTTATTATCGTCAATGGGGACATACTAAGGATAAATGTTATAAATTGCATGGTCGACCTCGAGCTGCTAATGTTGTTCATACTAATCAGTCTGACCTTTAGCTTGAGTCCTCTACTCAGCCATCGGTGACTCTGACTGGTACTGATTATGAAGAGTATCTTAAGTATCAGGCAGCTAAGCAGTCTTCCTCCTCCGTTGCTTCAAAAGCTCATTTGGGTAATTTCGTAGCATGCCTCACTAAGTCTTTCCCTTGGATAATTGATTCTGGTGCTTCTGATCATATCTCTGGTAACCCATATTTGCTCTCACACTTTACTAACACTACATCTTTTCCTCCTATTACTTTAGCTCATGGGACTCAAACAATTGTTAAAGTTGTAGGTTCTGCTCAACCACTTCCATCCTTGCATTTAGAATTTGTCCTTTGTATTCCTAATTGCCCCTTTAATCTTGTATCCATCAATAAACTTACATGATCTTTAAATTGTTCTATCCCTCTTAATAAAAATTATGTTGTTATACAAGATTGCAGTACGGGACAGATGATTGGCGCAAGACATGAGTTGCAAGGCCTTTATCATTTAAATCTAACTCCTTCACCTACAGTGTGCACTATTTCAGAATCTCCACTTCTAATTCATAATCGTTCGGGTCATCTCAAATTTGTTGAAGCTCCAGAAGATGGTGCCTAGTTTACCTACCTTATCTTCCTTAGATTGTGAATCTTGTCAACTTGGAAAACATTCTCGAAGCTCATTTCCAAAACATGTCAATAAATGGGCTACATCCCCTTTTGAGTTAGTTCATGCAGACATTTGGGGTCCTTGTCGTGTCTCTTGTATTTTGGGATTTCAATATTTTGTTAAATTTATTGACGATAATTCTCATTGCACTTGGTTATTTTTAATAAAAGCTCGTTCAGAATTGTTTTCCATCTTTAAATCTTTCTGTGCAAAAATCAAGACAATTTGACACTAATATTCGTGTGTTGAGAAGTGATAATGCTCGTGAATATTTGTCCATTCCTTTCGCCCAATTCATGTCTTCCGAAGGAATTCTTCATCAAACCTCATGTCCTTATACTCCACAACAAAATGGGATTGCTAAACGTAAGAATAGACATCTCATAGAAACTGCTCATACCTTGCTTTTACATAATTGGGTTCCATCACAATACTGGGCAGATGTTGTCTTAACTGCATGCTTCTTGATTAATCGCATGCCTTCGTCTAGTCTACAGAATCAGGTACCCCATTCCATCATATTTCCTAATCAACCATTATTCTCCCTTCCACCACGAGTCTTTGGCTCGTCCATATCTCTTCCCCTAGTAAGGATAAACTGTCAACTAAATCCACCAAATGTATTTTTCTAGGTTACTCACGTCTTCAAAAAGGGTATAAGTGTTATTCTCCATCAACACACCGATGTTTTGTTTCAACTAATGTTACATTCTTTGAATCTTCTCCATTTTACTCATCTCCAACAAATATCACATTTCTCAGTGAGGTCCTTCCAACTCCTTCCATTACACCTGTTCCTTATGTTGCCCCTCTTTCTAATCCTCTTTTAGAGTATGTCCAATGTTCACCTCTTACTGAATCCTTTTCTCCTGAGAATGGTACTCTTCCACATCATAACAATGATCTTCATCCTGATGATGAGACCCCTGTAGAGGCTCCTGTTGATTCAGCTCCTGCTCTAGATTCCTCACCTGCTACGGTTCTACCTCTTGAAGATCAGTTTCCCATTGCCATCCACAAAGGTACACGATCCACCAGCAACCCTCATCCTATTTATAATTTTCTTAGTTATCGTTTATCACCATTTTGTGTCCACCCTTTCTTTTGTCTATGTTCCTTCTAATGTTCATGAGGCACTTAATGATCCTCGGTGGCGTAAAGCAATGGTTGAAGAAATGACTACTCTACATGCTAATGATAATTGGGAGTTAGTTTCGTTGCCTCCAAGCCATTCCACTGTTGGTTGGCATTGGATATATACCGTAAAGTTGGTCCAGATGGTCAAGTTGATCGACTAAAGGCACGTTTGGTGGCTAAAGAGTATACACAAACTTATGGGTTGGATTACTATGAAACTTTCTCTCCTATGGCCAAGAGATCTTCTGTTCGCTTGTTTTTATCCATGGCTGCCATTCGCCAATGGCCTCCGTATCAATTGGACATTCAAAATGCCTTTCTACATGGTGAGCTTCAGGAAGAGATTTATATGGAGCAGCCACCTGAATTGTTGCTCAGGGGGAGTCTACCTTAAGTGTGTAAGCTTTGTCGTTCTTTATATGGTTTGAAACAATCTCCTCGTGCCTGGTTTGGACGGTTTAGTAACGTTGTTCAAGAGTTTGGTATGATTCGATGTGAGTCTGATCACTCTGTCTTCTATAAATATACGTCATCAAAACAGTGCATCTATCTGATTGTCTATATGGATGATAATGTCATTACTGGAAGTGATCAAGGTGGGATTGAACAATTGAAGACACATCTATTTTGTCATTTTCAGACAAAAGATTTGGGTTTACTCCGATATTTTCTTGGCCTATAAGTTGTTCAGTCCAAATCTAGTATTGTACTCTCTCAAAGAAAGTATGCATTGGATATTCTAGAAGAAACAGGGATGTCAGACTGTAGACCAATAGACTCTCCTATGGATCCTAGCCGCAATCAAGGGGAGCCACTTGCTGATCCTAGCCGCTATCGAAGATTGGTAGGAAAACTTAATTATCTCACCATCACATGACCTGATATTTCTTTCTTGATTAGTGTTGTTAGTCAATTCCTACAAGCTCCATGTGATAGTCATTGGGATGCAGTTATTCGAATTTTGAGGTATATTAAGGATGCACTAGGAAAAGGATTATTATATGAAAACTGGGGTCATTCACAAATTATTGGATACTCTAATGCTAATTGGGCAGGTTCTCCATCTGATAGGCGTTCTACTTCAGGCTTGTGTGTTCTTGTTGGAGGGAATCTTGTATCTTGGAAAAGTAAGAAGCAAGATGTTGCCAAGTCGAGTGCAGAAGCAGAATATCATGCAATCGCTCTAGCAACTTGTGAGCTTATTTGGTTGAAGCAATTAGTTTAAGAGTTAAAATTTGTAGAAGTATCACAAATGAAGTTATTGTGTGATAATCAAGTTGCTCTCCATATTGCTTCTAAACCAGTATTTCATGAAAGGACCAAACACATAAAAGTTGATATCACTTTATCCGAGAGAAAGTTTTGTCGGGTTGTATCACTACTAGTCATGTCAGTTCAACCAATCAAGTAGCAGATATCTTGACCAAATCTCTCGGAGGTTCTCGTATTGAATTTATATGTAACAAGCTTGGTGCATATGATTTATATGCTCAAGCTTGACGGGGAGTGTTGAGTTGTATATAGTTGTATAGTAATAAAATAGGAAGGTGTTTACTACCATTGATTGTATTTCCTATTCTAGGGTTAGACGTCAACTATATAAACATGTATTTTCAACGTATAGAAAATATGACTAATAGATTTCTCTGAGTTTCACACACATTAAGGGGACTGTAAAGCAGAAAATACATGACATAATTCCTCAAACTCACATGGCTGCTTTAACTATGATCAATACCTGTGAAAGTTTGCAAGCAGCCAGCTATATGCATGCATGAATTTTATTCTAACTTCCATAGAAATTAGATTGACAAACTAGTAATCAATGAGCAGTTAAAACATGCGAGTTTTCTCTCTATAGCAATCATATTTAGTTCATAAGACTTTTCTTTAATAGATCTCCATTCAAAATTTTGAGTCTTCATATGCAACTCAACAATTACTAATCCTGCAGGAACGTCAACTTCAGCTATAAATAAGAAACAGAATACTGAAAATCACCTAATTTTCTCCATATCCTTTGGTGCATTTAGGTTCTCCATGTAGCCTGGGTCAACATGAAGAGTGTAATCGGGACCAAAGTACTCATAGTACTCATTGTAAGGCAGTTTATTATCAGGTTCTACTCCAACTGCAACTGCTGCCTGTGACACAGTAACATAAATACTCGTCACCAGCTATAAGAGAGGTTAGGTTGACAATATACAATGAGAAGGAAGAAAGAGACCTCGTAGCACCAGCAACGCGCAACATTCCGGATGGTATAGCCACCACCACCCAAGACCATCAAAGGAACATTGAAAGATCTTAGAAAACGAAGACAGTCTGCATGGCCCTTCACAGACAAGTTGAAGCACCCTAACCTATCACCAGACAACGAATCTGCCCCACATTGAAGAACTACTGCATCAGGTTGGTAGACCTCCATAACTTTTTGGATGATTGGTCGAAATAGACCACGGAAAGTTTCATCATCCAGTCCATCATTCAACGGAATATTCAAAGCATAGTTCTTCCCTTGACCAGCCCCAATGTCTTTAATGTGGCCTGACCCTGGAAAGAATTCTCCATACTTATGAAAAGACACGGTCATAACTCTGTCAGTTGTGTAGAAAGCCTCTTCAACCCCATCTCCATGGTGAACATCAATGTCTACATACAGTACTCTCTGCCCAACAAGAATAAAGTAAATGCCAATCATGCGCAACACTAGCTTCAATAAGCACCAATATAAGCAAAAATAGTTAAAACGGCATTACCTTGTGAACCTTGAGCAACTCCAAAATGCCAAGAACAATATCATTAACATAACAAAACCCAGAAGCCTCGCTCTTCTTAGCATGGTGCAATCCACCAGCCCAGTTCAAAGCAATATCAGCATAACCCAGATTGAGTTTAACGGCAGCACCAATAGAGCCACCAGCAGAGGCCTGACAAAACCCAAAAAGTCCGTCAAAAACCGGACAATCCTCACCGACGTTGAACTTTCTTAGATTCCTATTGAAGGACGGGTCCAAGACAGAGGTAGGAGTGACAGAGGACAGGAACTGAACGTAGTCCTCGGAGTGAAACCTGCGGATGTCTGTGGCGTCGGCAGGGAAGGGCCGGTTGATCTCCATCCGACGGTGGAGGCCGTAGTGAACGATCAAGTTGTGGGCCATACGGATTCGGTGGGGCTTCATTGGATGGCCTTGTCCGTAGTAGTAGTCGCCGATCGACGGTTCGTAGAAGTAAGTAACTCGTCGCTTGGTGGCGTCTGTTCCCGTCGACGGGAGAGACGCGCCTTCGTGCGCGTCGCCCATGTCTCTCCCTTTTCTCAAAAATCGAAGTGAGCGAACGGTAAGTTAGAACTTGAGGTCTGAGAATGGCTAAATCACAGTTTTAGACTCTTTAATAATAACCAACAGGGGCCTGAATATTGAGAGTCTTAAGAGAAAAGGGCCTCCAAATTGTACAAATTAACGTTCTGGCTCTTAACAGAGCCTCTCATGTTACAAGGAGCTTTCTTCTAAGCCCAGATGAAATTCGAGGGCTTGAGCCTAAATAATAACGAGAGGTTGGGATCCTTTTTTTTTTCATTTAAAAAGAGTCCATCAAATTTAATAATTAAAATTTTTAATGAGTTCGAATGATTCGATAAAAAAAATTGAAATGTCTAATTTTTTATTTCAATTTTTGACTTTCAGATTCAAATTATTTTAATAACTATTATTATTAAAAATTGATTAATTATAAACTAAAATATATCGGTTAATTCTTATTTAACAATTTCTTTTTCAATTAAACTTTAAATTATTGCATGAGTAAGAACAATTTCTTTTAATCATATTTTAAATTCTTTAATTTTATTCAATCTTTAATTGATTTTATGACAGTCTAATATTAGTTAAACCTTTTAAACCTTAAACATCTTATCTTACCGTTTTAACTTTCGTTCATATTTTTAAATCATTGATCAAATCAATTAAAGTTAGGAACAGAAAATTTTGTCCAAGGTGAAGGTATTTATTCTTTAATTACATTTAGTGTTACACAGTTGTCTCCAGATTACATAGTATTAGAGACATTTAACACCCTTTCTAAACAAGAGTATTCAAATAAAGTCTTTATATGTCACCCTTTAATGAAAAGGTGAAATTATATTTTAAATATAAAATTTTATTTAACTTTATAATACTATTCAGAAATCTTACTAAAAGTTTGGATGATATCAAAATATTACAAAAATTGAACTCATGTTTGTCAATTTACACGCAAAATTTTTAATAAATTAATTAATATTTATTTAATTAAAAATAAAATAATTATCTTCTCATTTATCATTGTCATATCTAACTAATTGCGTAATTTAAATTTTTAGTTTATTAAATATTTTATTATATTAAAATTTTTGGAATTATGGGAAATTGATAGACTCAATTTATACGATGAACTATATTCACTTTAAATTTTAAAAATTAGTTGTATTTATCAAAGAAATGTTAAAATATTCACTATTTAAATGGTATTTGTAATTTTAATAAATATTATTAAATTCTAAATTGAAAATGAAAGGTATAACAAAAATCATGGAAGTCATACGTAAGGCAAGGCATCATGTCTTACGTCGAACCACAAGGTTAAATTTTCAATCAAATCTGAAAAAAGAAGAAGGGAGAAACATTACATCTATCAGACCATCTCCAACCAAAGTACTAAAGCGCAATAAATCAACTATAAGGAAGACACCAAATTTTTACACTAAGGGCATCTCCAACCATTGCACCAAATTTTTACACCAAATTTGGTGTAAAATGAAATATTCTCAGCATCTTTTTACACCAAATTTTTACACCAAGATTTTTACAAAGAATATACCACAATAATTGTGGTTATATTAATTTATATTTATATAACCACAATAATTTTGTTATTAACTAAATTAATTTATATTTATATAACCACAATAATTTAGTTATTAACTAAATTAATTTATATTTATACAA
>JANIPM010000007.1:52196877-52208253 GCA_027478405.1 Erythroxylum cassinoides
AATTGATAAATTTAATAATAAGTAGAAAATTTATAACAATATTTAATAATAATAATAATAACAAGAGTTTGTTTGAGGCGATATTTCTTGAAATTGCTTATTTGTTTTAATTATATTACAGGGACAAGAAATCTTATCCTTCGGTTTCGGAAGGTACAAAAAGTTTATGTTTCTGTGACCTAGAGTCAGAACAAAAATAAGTTGAGTCAGCAACCAAACACTGTGAAGCACAGAATTTTTATGTTTTGTTATTTGTCTCCACTAACGAAGACAGTAACTATACATAGGTATTAACCGGTATTGTTATAGTACTATACCGAAATTTAATTCGGTATCAAGTCCGGTACGATATTCATAACATTGGTTTCTCTGTGTTTTATTATTGATTTTAAAAAAGTTCTTTTAACATTTAAAAATAGAACAATGTACATGGAGCCCACATTAAATGATACCATAGTGTCGGCTATAGTTTTTGTCTCATATTTCTAATCATTATTATGTTAAAAATACAATTCACATATCCCATTTATGGTTTTCGCTTTCTACAAAGTACCTGGCAAGGAAAGGGTAATAAAAAGCAGGCCTGTAAGGATGGAAGCTTCCTATAAGAACCTACCCTAGTGAAGAAAAATGGAAAGAAAGGATCAAAATGTCTGAAGACGTGTTGTCAACTCAGGTACGATCTTCCTAGTCATCTCATTCCTCCCAAAAGGATGTTGACTTATCATAATATTATTTTCCCCCCACCTTTTTTTTAATCAATTTTCATTAAAATTTAAATACATTACTATTATCATCTATTCATAAAAAACCTATATTTAAATTAAACTTACTAATAGTGTCACAATTAATGCAATAAAATAATGGTTTATTCAATTGAAAGTTTTAAAATTAATTTAAAATTATTAAATTAGTTTTAAATAAAATTAAATAATTTATAATTAATTAAATAAATTAAATATGTAATATTAAATTAAGTTATTCATAAATTTTTATTGATAATTAGTATATTAAACAAATAAACAATATATATTTAATTGATAATAAATCAGAACAACAAAAACAAAAAATAAAAAATATTTTTGTTATTCTCATAAATTTTCAAAAACGAAAGAAACCAAAATTTAAAACTCAAATAAATAATTTTTATTAAAATAAAAATACAAATACAAATGAAAACAAACAAACCCTCCTAAAAGTGTAAAGACAACAATTAAAATTAAGACTCACTATCTCCTTCCTTGAACTAAATAGCTTTGTCTTCTTTAAATGTTTATAGCTGTCAATTTAAAGAATATTGGTAAGAAGATGAGGATGAACGTTTTACGTTTACATGGTTAAAATGAGTATGTGCAGTATCAGTTACGCTTACAGGGCTTGATTTAATGTGGAAGTACGGTCCAGGAATAATGTAGTAGTATGGTTATAAGACATAAACAAGTAACTGTGTTCTTACTCGTAAGTACAGATTTATAAAGTTGCTCTCGTTTAATACAACTTTACAAACAAAATTTCTAGAGTTAAGAGATATCTTCAAAACCAATCCATTCCTATGCAAAAGCAGTACCAGATTTGCGTAAAACCCACTTGATTGCTTCACCTTCCTCACCCCTTCTCTCTCATCTCTCTCTCTAGCTTGATTCCTAAGTATGGTTTAGTCTTCTTCGCTTGATCGTGTTTCTACTATGTACACACTTGTTGTTTCTATATAGCTTTCCGTGTTCATATCAGTCTTCTTCGTAGTGGGCTGTTCAGGTTTGAATTCATAGCCGTCTCTGCTCACTGTAATAGTTGAAAGAAAATGGGACGACACTCATGCTGTGAGAAGCAGAAACTAAGGAAAGGTCTATGGTCCCCTGAAGAAGATGAAAAGCTTTACAATTACATAACTAGATTTGGGGTTGGTTGCTGGAGTGCTGTTCCTAAGTTAGCTGGTATAGTTTTACTTTAGTAGCAAATTGGCATTATCTAATTTCTTTCTTGGGATAATAAAGTTTCAATCTTCAGTATTGAAAGGCGTTGATCACGTTGCTGTTGTTTGATTCTTGCAGGTTTACAAAGGTGTGGAAAGAGTTGCAGGTTGAGATGGATAAATTACTTGAGACCTGACCTGAAGAGAGGAATGTTTTCCCAACAAGAGGAAGATCATATAATCAGTCTTCATCAAGTTTTGGGTAACAGGTAAAATTTTGATTTCAACCAGACAATTCTTGTGCACTAAAAATGTAAATAGGTGCTTAAACATCTTTTGAACTTGAACTGCAGGTGGGCTCAAATTGCATCACAATTGCCAGGAAGAACAGATAATGAGATTAAGAACTTCTGGAACTCAAGTTTGAAGAAGAAACTAATGAAGTATGGTATCGATCCAGCAACCCACAAGCCCCTGAACCAAGTAGAAGTGAAAAAAGAACACAACTCTACAGACGACGAATCTTTGAAACTGCCACAATCAAAAGGATTGCCATTCATATCAAGTTTCCCGGAGATAGAACCTGGATATTTTGGTAACGACACAAATTGCTATAGGAGTGGATTAACAGAAGTACCAAAAGACCAATTCATAACTGGACAAGCTTGCGATCCTTTGTCTTACTTTGAATTGCCAACCGATTTAGACCCTGTGGGATTACATCCGAGTTTTTCAAGTCAGGCAACTCTTACATCTTTTGATCAAAGTCAAATTGAAACAAGTTCGAACTTTGCATTTACTTCAATGCCAAGCTTAACAAGTTCTCATCATGGGAATATAAGCGGGACAGATTTCTCAAAAAACTCGGCTTCCAGGATGAGTTCTATGTTCTTTAATGATGCAAAGGAAAGCTCCAGTAACAGCTCAAACATCAGCAATTACACAGGATATCAGATGAACAATATCTTGGAGAATGCGGTTTTCTCGTCGGATGCCAACAACAGGTTAGAGTCGATATTTCAGTTTCATGTCAATGGGATCAAGACCGAAGAATGGAAGCCAACTTCATGGCATGAAGGACAGCTTCAAATTGACAATACAACAGTTTTTAACAGCTATCAGTTGACATCGCTATCAGGAGATCCAACAGCAGAAAATCTTAATGTCTTCCATCAGATATGAACGTAACATTCATTCTTTCACCATTTTCTCTTGAGCTTTCTCATTATCCAATCACAAACTAGATGCTGGTAGTACGGAAATGTTTGACGGTCTTTTTTACCCTTTTCTATCTACAAGATTCAGAAGGAAATATTTCCTTGAGTTTTAATTGTACTGTTCTTTTTACTTCCATTTTCTTGTTTTTTATTTTTTTTCTCGTACTTGTTTCCTGCGATAATGATATGATGTAATCACCACAGTTTCAAGAGTTAAACTAATTCTTGTTGCCTTAGTGACCATCTCTCAGAAATTTCCAACTAATTATCATTTTCATTAGTTGTCAAATGAGTATATCCTGACAGAACTTTTCTTGCTCAAGTTAATGAAGAACCATTCATTGTTAGGGAAAAAGAAAAAAAGTACACACAAAACCTACAGAATTCCAGTCTTTTCTGGTTCAACCATTTTGCAAGAGTCAGACCCAGAAGAATGCTTTATACAGAAACATGATTAGTTTAAATATAATGAACTGAACAGATGGGAGTGGGGTAGGGTTTTCATTTCTAAAATTTTTATTTTGGGTGGCAAAGACTGAGAGTAAGAATAATTAACAAGATTATCTTAGGACCAGTAGTCATATCCAAGATACTTATTTCCTGCTAGATGGAATGATACATATAGCTGCTACTTCCAGGACCCTCCATGCATTGAGTGAGTCCCTCCCAGAAGCCTAAAATTGACTGCCTGGCTGTTATGTCCCCAGCTGAATCTCCATTATTGGAGTGAGCGAGAGAAAGGGAGAGGTAAGGTCAAGCACCACAACTACAACTAACAGTAAAAGCTTCAATAGGGTTCAATCATCTTTGGTTCTCGTGCTTTTGTGGATGTGATGAAGAGAACTCCAGCTATCACCTCCAGAACCCCTCAGGAAGTCAGTCTCCATTATTTTGTCATTAACAATAGAAAAAAAAAGAAGCTTGTTCTTCATGAAATTTTCCTGCCTCTTATGCTTATATCTCCACGTATCAGAAACTACAGTTAATCTTTTGTACGTTAAGAACATGTATATGTGCAAAGAAGACATCTAAACAATAAAAAAGCATAATATTCGGGAAGCACAATAAGCGGTATAATTATATTTTACATTGAGGAAAATTTCGGTTGGTCAAGATTTATAATGAGAAACCTTTTTGTAAGATATACTGACACAAAACAAGTCTACGTTAGCTCCAGAAAGCTGGGAAAAATAAGCTTGGGACCAACCTAGGTGCTGTAACTGATCGTAGTGTATTTTCTTTTCAACAGAACTGAAGCCAATCTTTTCAAAGTTCAAACGATCAGACATCTGAAACTCAACAGATGTGGTCCTAAATTCATTGGTACTAGAACAATAACAATACATAGACAAGATCTTCTGTCTAATTTTATGGTGTCTTATTATACCCAGTGAATTTCAGTGATTTATTTTTACAGGACTCGTATTTATTTATGCTGGACCCACGCGAGACTTACATAAATAAATAGCTAAGATTCACTGGACACAATAAGACACCATAAAACTGAAAAGAAAAGCTGAACTCAACAATACACGAAGGTCACTATCAGGATTGGTTCAGGAGGCATATTTTGTCTGAAAGTCACCTGGCCATTAATTGTGTTCTATACCCCATTTTCAATCTTGTACTGGACGTAGCTAACCGTACATTATGCTTATGGATTGAAAGTTGACATGTCAATTCAAGTGCCAGTCTTGTCTAATTTAAAACTAATAAATTAAATTTAACTTAATTAAATTTTTATTAAATTCCAATAATCTGGTAAAAACTAATGATCTTTGATCCTATACTTTCTTTTTATTCTGACCGTGTGCAAGATAGACACGGAAGGTAATGCCGACAATTATATATAAAACTAAACATTAAAAACACGTTTTTAGTAAAATGAAAAGGATGCAGTAGAAGGTAGAGCTGAAGGCAGTGAAATCGAAGAAGTACAAAGTTAACAAATGACCTTTTTCTAGTGTCTGATGATGAATTATAGGTGCTTCTTTTCATGGTCAAATAACGGTATCCGACAGTATGCTTCATCCAATGATAGCTTATTGAAAAATCCATCAAAAGAACATTTCAGTGCACCTTACCGACAAGACGGCAGCTTTTATTTTGTGTTATTTAACCAAGGATGTCAAAGTCAACACCATGAGTATTGTTCATGAATCTAGTAATTATAACTCAAGGTTATGATGAAGATGAAATCAATGGATGAGAATCTGCTTTATGTCGGTAATCAATGGAAATCCTGGGGCAAAATCCTGAAAGCAGTATCCGAGAGGGGAAAAGGGTTCACTTTGACTAGAGCTTCGCATAAATCCCGAGATAAAAATATTGGAAACAATCTCGAACGAGAAAAAGGGTTAGCTTCACATTCTTTTACGTGGAAATTCAGTTCAGGCTCACTTGGATTCATTATGCATGCCGGTGGATCGGCTTTGCCACCAAGAAAAGAGGAAAAAAAAAAAGTTATGGTAAAGGGAAGGAAGTAGATGTCAAGCACTCATGGTTTTGGTAATCTAATTTGACATTGTAAAATGGTGATGAGGATTTGAAATTCATGCGATTTGTATCATTTTTTTTTGTAATAGTTGAATTTGTAGTGCAATTTATAATTATTAAGTCAATAAATTAAAATTAAGTTTTGAGTTTAAATCATTAGATATCAATAATTTCAAAATCTATCTTAAAATAAAAATTTGTAAATATAATCTTTCAAATATTAGAATCATGTATGTAATAATTCATAAATTATGTATTTTAAAAATATTATTTGACCAACTTTAATTTAGAATTAAGTGACAAACAATATTAATAAATTCAACATGCACTTTTGATTAATCATATTTGAAAATCTTTTAAATGACTTGCAGTACCGAGATTCCAACCCTAAAACTTCCAGATGTGGAAGGTTATCAAGAGGGCTACTGCATGCTGGGAACCTTCAAGCTTTCCTTATATTAGCTCTATGAGTTAGAGTTTTGGTATGTCTAATTTCGAGCATGATAAACGTAGTTGTATCTTTTCTCTTTCTCTACTCCGGAAAATGCTTTAGCGTTTCGACGAACCTAAAGTCGTATAACGCTATCCTTAGAGTTGAGAAAGAAAAAGAATGACTTTATCCTCTCGTACAAACACTGGACTCTCTGATCCTTGCCCCACTAAAAGAACTAGACCTCCATATAAGCCACCTAGTTTTTCGCCCCCCCTCTCTTCATTATCCTATGTCTATCGAGTCTTCGTGGAGGGATAAGGTGCTAAATCGTGAGAAGGCCAAGGAGGCAACATATGTTGCGAAGGAATGTCTGCTAGTTGACCTTATTGAAAAAGGTATTGTCATGAAACAATTCAAGGATAAGAACCCTCTTCTCCCATCATTCAATGTTGATCTCAAGTACATGGTTAAATTAGAAATTCCTTGGAGATCATCTATAGTTGTCAAACTCCTGGCCAGATCTATTACTTTATAAGGTATTATACAACAAGATCGAACAATTATGGAAGCCTATAGGTAGCTTTGATGTTCTTGATATCGGCCATGATTATTTTTTAGTCAAGCTTGACATGCAGGATGATTTTGTGAGAGTGTTGGGAGGGGGCCCATGGGTGATTTTTTACCATTGCTTATCGGTGAAACCATGGACACCAGGATTTTTCACTGTTAGGCCCACAGTTGATTCCACGCTGGTATGGGTTTTAGTGCAGTATTACGATGAAGATTTACTCACAGCTCTGGCTATTGGTATTGGGCGTCCAATAAAAATAGACTGAAACACCACGCTTGCTAACCGAGGTAGATTCACTGGTGTTTGTGTGGAAATTGAACTTGATAAACCATTGGTTGCTCAAATAGAATTCGATGGACATATGTACAATGTTGAATACGAGGGATTGCATACGATATGTTTCAATTGTGGGAGGTATGGCCATTAGGATTCTCTTTGTCTATTGGTGATAGCGGCAACGGTGAATATTTCTGTGCAACAATAGCCTTTAGACATGGTGGTGGAGATGACAATTGAACAAAATTTTGCAGTTGTGGCTCATAATGACAATCCTGTGCTTATAGGAGATGATATCTAGGGTAATAAAAACTCCAGTACCAATTTTAGAGCCTGGATGGTAGTGGAAAGAAAGTTAAGGCATAATTTTAAGGCTAAACTAGCAGCGCATATCGTACATAATGCTCCTGTGAAGACTAATCGATTTGCTTGCCTAAAAGAAAATGATTATGATGTTCCTACTCTAGCAGAATTTGTTGAAGCCATGTCAACCCTTAGCAACACTACCTTGGGGAAATTTTCGTTTGACTTAGGCCAACTTAACGGACAAATCAAGAATTCCAAGAAGACTGATAAGTCCATTAAGTCGAGAAAAAGTGATCCTAGCCAAAGCTAGAGAGACACGAAGAGCAAGAACACTAGACTTGTTATTACTCCTGAGCGACCTACTATGAAGACTTCTGAGAACACCCCTATCATTAACAAAACTGGGATTGCTTCTAGTTTTATCTTTTAGCCTACTATTTCGAACTCCCCAAATGCAGAGATGGTGGCCTTTGTTGCTAAAAAATTTAGACAAGCTTTTAAATCTTTATCTCCCTCCACTGGTCAGGAAACTTCTTCAGCATGTTTGCATGAGATTTCTGACCAACACATGCTTAATTTTCATGCATAACCTCCTGATCCTGGATCACAACACATAGTGGTTCAGGCCACACCAATTTTGGCTCAAGCTATGGATGATGATCTTTGTGGAGGCCAGTCCCTTGATATGGACGTTGTCCTGAGAGCTTGGCTTAGTCTGGTATTTAATCCTCCTCCCTTAACAATATTTTATGATTAATAAGTTCAATATTGTAGCGTGGAATTGCCAGGGTGCAGGACATGTGGATTTTAAGGCTTCGATTAAGGAGCTAGTGTGTTTACATCAGCCAGATATAGTGATTATTGTTGAAACTCACATATCTGGAGAGAGAACTAATAAGAGTCTCTAAGTCTCTTGGGTTTGACTGGGCAGCTCGTATGGACCCAGTTGGATTCTCAGGAGGAATTTGGTGCATATGGCATGGTGTTTATACTAATGTTAAGATTCTTGTTTCTCATCACCAATTTGTCCATCTAATTGTCTCAAATGGTATCACTGCCCCGCAGTTCTTAACCGCAGTTTATGCAAGTCCCCATGCCACAGGGAGGGTGGTTTTTTTATGAGAGATGCAACGGTTACGAAGTATAATATCTGCCTTTTAGTTACTTATAGGGGATTTTAATGATTATGCTTCTATTGCAAAGAAGAGAGGTGGGCAATTTTCAACTAACGGTGCTACCAGGTTTAGGGACAATATCAGTCTCTATGAGCGTCAGGACTTAGGATTTAAAGGGAATGCTTTTACATATCGAAGGAAATTTCATGGTGCCTATTCTACTTTTGTGCGTTTGGAAAGAGCTCTGAGTAACACAGCCTAGAGATTCGTTTTCTCGGAAGCTTTAGTTCATCACTTGCATTGTACACACTCTGACCATCATCCTATTCTTCTCAAATTCTATAGATATGTGCCTCATATGTCTTCTAGGCCGTTTCACTTCCAAGACGCATGGACACTTCATGGTGATTTTAGGGCTATTATTTAGAATGCTTGAAGAAATCCTCAAATTTCGCTTGCAGGTGCTTTGTCTAATGTAAAAGACGCATCATTGAAATTCAATAAGGGTGTGTTCGACAATATATTTCGTCAGAAGCGGAGAGTTCTTGCTAGGATTACAGGCATAAAAAAATATCTTTCGTAACTTCCTTCTCGATTTCTGTGTCAGAGAGCTTACAGCAGAGTACAAGGCTATTCTTAAACAGGAAGAATTGTTTTGGTACCAAAAGTCAAGAGTACAATGGATCGAGTCTGGGGACAAGAATACAAAATTCTTTCATGCCATGACTATTAGTAGATGAAAACGAAACATAATTGAAGGGATTAAAGGAGCAGATGGCGCTTGGATCGCTGCTGAGGATGCTATTTAGTATGAGATAACTCATTTTTATCATAATTTATTTTGTATCACCGAGCCTATTACTATGTCGTTTCCTCAGGTATATGATCACCCTTCCATTACGATGGTTGATGTTCACGCTTTACTAGCACCTGTTCCCAAGGAGGAAGTTTTTGTTGCTGTTCAATCTATGGAATCCTACAAGGCCCCCGAACTTGACAGCTTTTAGCCTCTTTTTTACAAAAAGTATTGGAGCATTGTAGGCGTCACAATTTATAAAATGGTGAATCAAGCTTTCCTGTCAGGATCTTGTCCTACTGAACTTGTCGAAACCTTGATTGTCCTCATTCCCAAGGAAGATCATCCTACTTCCTTGAGTCAATTTCGTTTGATTCAATCCACTTTATCCACCATTCCCATGCTCACCATGGAGACGTGCTGGTTCCCTTCTGGGGTTTTCCTGGCTATTAATAAATTATTTCGGGGTTTCTTATGGGGTTCTCTTAATCGTGGCAAAGGTATGCATCTGCTTAATTGGGAGACAATTACTAGTCCTAAGCAATTCGGTGGATTATGCATTCGAATGGCCAGAGATACTAATATTTATCTTCTTGGGTGATTAATTTGGGACCTCATAATGTTGCCTAACAAGCCTTGGGTTCAGATTATGAGTGCCAAATACCTCTGGGATTCTACTCTAATAAATAGTCATGTAAGAACCAATGCCTCCCCTTGCTGGAAAGCTATCCATGAAGCTCTCCCATACTTATGAGATAGTTTCTCTTGAAGGGTTGGCTCAGGTACTAAAATTTCATTTTGGTATGATCGGTGGATTGGAGAACATCCTATTAGTAGTTTAGTTCCTGACATTGCCGTCCGAGATAATGTTTGTTGGTTTTAGACATTATCTCTCATACTCAAGCGTGGGATCTGTCCACCTTGACCACTGTCTTGCCAAGTGACATGATTCATTCTATCCTGGGTGTTCCTCTTGCTCGGTCATCTTCCTTGCCAGATTCTTTGGTATGGGCAAAAGCTTGTTTTGGTGCTTATTCGGTTAAAAGTGGCTATGATTTTATTACAACACTACCATATCCTTAGGATACAAATACTTGGAAGACCATTTGGAAAGCTCATCTCCCCCAAAAGCATCGTTTCTTCCTTTGGCTTTTACATTGGGATAAATTGCCTACCAATCTCATGCGCTTTCAATGTGGGATTGTTTCTAATCCTATGTGCGCTAGATGTGGAGTATATCGAGAATCCATTATTCACACTCTCCGTAACTATGTATGAGCAAGGGGTTTTTGGACTAAAATCTTGCCTGTGGATATCCATATCGAGTTCTTTCCTTGTTCTTAGAAAGATTGGCTATATGACAACGCTTTTGCTAGCCAAATTGATTATGGCAGATCTTTGAAGTTTGTGCTAGTCTGTTAGGTTATTTGTTGCACTAGAAATCTCGAGGTCATACAAGGTCGTATCCTTCCGATCCACACTCAATTTGCTTGGTTTGAACATCATTTATCTGATTGTTTATATGCTTTTGGTCGGAATACTAATGTCCCCTTTTCACAAAATCAAAGATGGATTGCTTGGTCTAAACTGCCCCAAGATGTTGTGAAAATCAACATGGATGATAGTACTCTTGGTAATCTGGGAAGAGCTAGTATTGGTGGCCTTTTGCGGGACTCAGAAGGTAGGTGGATAATTGATTTCTCTGGCTTTATTGGCATCTCCTCTAACTTGGTAGCCGAATTGATGATTATTTATCGTGGTCTCTTACTTGCTTGGGATTTGAGGTATAGTCAAGTTATTGTTGGGACAGACTCCCTAGATGCAGGTCATTTGCTTTCTAAGCCTTTGCTTAGATCATATCCTCATCTTGCCATCCTAGTTGATATTCAGGAGTTAAGATACAAGGATTGACAATGCTTCATTCAGCATATTTTGCGAGAAGGTAACCAATTTACCGATCACTTGGCAAAAGTGGGATCCTCAAGTTGGGAATCTTTGGCCTAAGCTTGCTCCCTGTCTTAGAAACATTTTGCTTGGTGATATGAGTGTTGTTGTTTTTTGTCGGAGCTAGTTGCGTGTTTTAGCTCATTCAATGTACCAAAAAAAATATCGTCAAATATTGGGTTGCAATATTTTAAAAATTAGATTGGAAGTTAAAGAGGTAAGATAAGATGTTTAACGCTTGAAAGATTTAACATATATTAGACTGTTATAAAATATGCTAAAGTTTGAATAAAATTAAAAAAATTAAAAT
>JANIPM010000007.1:52209741-52225683 GCA_027478405.1 Erythroxylum cassinoides
AGGGATCTAAGACACAAAAGAAAAAAATTAACACAAACAAGGACAAGCATTAAAAACTAAAAGAAATTCAACTAACATGCAGTAAAAATAATGAAAAGAAAGAGACAGAAATATGATATGAAAGTGTTGGTGGTGGTTGTGTTGATACAGTGTGAAGCATGGCGTCCTTCATCAAGGAGTGGTGAACAGCTGTAAGGTAGAAAAATAGAAGAGATTGAAAAGTAGGCCTATGCACACAAAGTAAACAAATTAAGTTAAGTTTCACTAAAAAGAAATAACTAATAACTAATAGAAAAGAAAAATATAAATTATATGGGTTGCCTTTCATTTAGCGCTTCTATAATGTCTTTTAGCTAGACACCTCAACCATTATGCTCAAGGTGGATCATTTAAAGTGATTGAGTCCACTACTTTATTCTCTTCATTGGGACGTTTCCTCAAGAATTCACTAACCTCTCCCTTAGTTGCATCTAATAGCAATTGGCAGCATTCGTTACTCTTTTTAATTAAGTCTAACTTCTTTTCTTCTTCCTGCAAGACAAAATATGCTGCTTTAACTTTCAAAAAAAGAACAGTCTTTAGAAATAGTTTCAACATTAAAGATTGAAAATTCTACTATTTCTCCTAAAACAGTCATACTCATCTTTTCGTTCTTCACATCAATCAAGGTATTAGTAGTGATCATAAAATGCCTCCTTAGGAGTATGGTGTGCTCCTTCCCTTGTTGTTTAACCTTCCTCATGTCTCAACCCACAAAGTCTTTAGGAACAATCAATCTACTAACCTTCACCAACACATCTTCCATTATTCCTTTTGAATAATGGATTGACCTATCAGCTAATTGTAGGCACATATTGGTTGGTCTTAACTATCCTAGATTCAGTTTCTCATAAATAGATAGAGGCATAAATTTTATACTTGCCTCAAAGTCAAGCATACCCTTATCCTCATTACCATTACCCATCGGTACTTGCATAAGAAAACTCTCTAGATCCTTTATTTGGGGGTAATTGTTGCCGCAACATCGTATTTGCATCCTCTGAAACTATCACCTTCTCTTTTGGCTCAAACTTCCATTTCTTGCTGCTTTATTCCTTAAAGAACTTCATATAAGCTAGAATATTTATGATCACACCTAACAAAGGTGGGTTAATATTAACTTTGGAAACATGTTATAAAGATAAAAAAATTGCTTATCTTGTTTCGATTCCTTAAGATGGCTTATATATGGGATTGGTGGTCTGTAAGGATTAGTTGCTTTATGCAATCTTGGTCCTTCATTATAGGTTGTTACATGCCCTAGGTTTTACCTTTTTGAACTTGACTTTAAGGGTTGTCGTGCCTATTGCTTCCTCCATTCTGCTCACCTTCTTCATTGGGAGGCTCTCCTCCTCTTGATTACTTGTACCAAACAGATTAGAAGAGATCTCAATATGCTTATCTATTACCTTACCACTTCTTAGAATAGTGACTAATTGGACTTGTCGAGTTGACTGGGCAACTTTCCTTTCTGATTGTTATGCATTTGAGCCGCGAGTTGCCCTACTTAAATCTCAATCCTCTTAATAGATGCCTCCAAAGAATCGAACCTCTTTTTATTCGTTTCTTGATTTTGAGTTGTGACCTGAATAAACGTATTCAGGCTTTCCTCCAAAGAAGGCTTACTTGGGGAGTTTTGAAGTGAGGATTGCCCTTAGTAACATTTCAGCCTCTAAAAATTTTGGTATTGTGGTTAGGGTTGTATTAGTGGATTATTAGTCTTATATGAAAAATTGGGGTGGTTTTTACAACTAGGATTGTAGGTGATTGAGTACGGATCATTTCACTCCCTTGGTTGAAAAAAGTTGAGTGAGTCCACTTGTTCTTCCTCATCTGCAAAAGGCTCACAAGAATATGAAAAAAAATAGCTATATGACCACAATTTCCACATATACCATATACCTCTTGATTTGGAACATTTTTAGGTAGTCTAGTAGTCAACGTCTTTACATGCCCTATTAACTCAGTTAACTACATAACTAGTTCTTGATTCAAGCTCACTTCATTAACTCTAGCTTTTCTTCCCCTTACGCTATTTTTTTTAGAATTAGCCTCCAACATTTTAAAGATCTTATACATTTCTTTGGTTATCTTCTCACCCATAATTCCTCCTGTTGTATTGTCCAACGAATACTGACATTATTATGTCAATCCATCATAAAAGAACTGGTTCTACATGTGGAGTGGAAAATGATGATATGGATAGTGAATGAGCAGGAGTTTGAAGCATTCCTACACCTCGTGCAATGGCTCTACCGCCATCTGAGTGAAGGTAGCTATCTTTGTCTGCAACTCAGAAGTCTTCTAGTGGGAATAGAATTTTCCCATTAACTTGTTATACACCTCTTCCCATGTAGTCAATGAATCAGGTGGAAGGGTTATCAGCCATGCTTTGGCCCAATCCTTCAATATGTATGGGAAGCACCTCATCCTAAGTTGATCTTCATCTAGGCCATCCAATGGGAATTTTTGGAGAGTGGAATATAATTCTCGCATAAAATTTAAAGGATCTTCATTGTGAACCCCATAGAATGATGACAACATGTTGTAGTTGATACTCTTTAATTCATAGTTTCTAGCTGCCTCCCCTAATTGTATGCATGAAGTGGCAGTACTAATTACCAATATGGCATACTCCTTCACCACTAGCTGCTTTTCACTCATCTCTTGATCTTCTTGTTTGGGTCCCTCGAGATTGTCTTCAACGTCCCTTAGAGGTCCTCTTATCTGTTGTACGTTGTCAATAAAAGGAGCAAGTTCACCATCTCGAGACCTCCTTCCTCATATAAACCAAATAAAAAGATTAGTGAATTAATAAGAAAATTACTAAAAGAACTCAATGAAATAAAATGAAAAAAATGTATGCATGAACAAACAAAACAATCGATCAAACAATCAAAATCACTTTAGCAATAAAAAAATTAAAATTAATTAAAGTTCGAAACACTAAACACCTCCCTAGCAACGACACTAAAAACTTGTTATGCCTAAAAAGTTCTAAAAATTACCTAGTCATCCTACTTGTAAGTAGACGAGGTAATTGTAGTGATTACGTAGGGTTGTCTCTGATGGAGGTTAAATTTGTTCACTTAAATTAATTTTGAACAAAAACAAAAACAAAAATAAAGGCAATTCGAAACATTTTATCTCAATTGTTGAGTGAAGGATTTAAAAGAAAATCACAAATTAGTCTAAAAAGTAAATGAATCAACTAGAAGCAAAAATGAATAGATTAATTGAAAGGGAAGACTCATGAGAATTAATTTCACTAATTTAATCTCCAATGCATGATTAAGGAAAATGATTAGTTAATTGTCTTACTAAAATTAACAGTTAGATTCTAAGATCAACTCAAATAATATACTAAATCTAGCTTTCTCTTTCGACAAGTTATTATCCTAATTAATTATTGAAACCTGACTACTAATTACCATTTAAGTTAATATATTTCTCATTCATAACCTAAGCATCTATAGTTTCTAGTTCCATATTAAACTTCTCCTATCGATCCTTTGTTTAATACTAAAATCATGCAAAGTTTGGTCATGCTATTACATCCATTCAATTCAGAAACTATTAACAACATAAGACAACAACAAAATCCCTCAATCATGCATATTTGACTACAATATCTACATTAATCATAAAAAAAAGAGGTCAACCCATCATAACATAAACATAATTCATCATCTCCATACACTTCAGCTTCATGTTATTGTCAACAAAAGTATTAAACCAATAAAACAGTGAATAATAAATGAACTATGAAAAGAAAAAAATAATAGTCGGTTAAGCTAACAAGTAATAAGTTCAGTAAATAAACAAGAAACTAAGCAACAGATGAAAAATAAAATAAACAAACAAGGATTGGGTGAGTGTGAATGTGGTGGTCTCCTACCTCTCTCAAGCTTCCTGCTTTAGCTCTCACCTTTTGCTCCAGTTTGTTCTCACTGGATGGCCGAAACCTTGCTTTGCTTGCAGCTCTCTACTATATTTCTCTCTTCTTCATCGACTCTCTCTATTTCTCTTCTCATCTTCCCTTCTTTCTCTCTATCTACCTCTGAAGTGTCTCTCTGTGTAGAGAATGAAGAGTGAATGAAAGGTGTTGCCACCACCCTCCTATCCTTTCTATTTGTATCCTCGTCTAGGTTTAGGTTTTAATGCCCTTTCAACCTACAACTACCACATAATAAAAGACACGAATTAGCATAAGACTTTGCATGGGGGTGAGTATGGCAATCACATATATGACTCATTGTGCAGTCATGGTCATGGTGCTGACATGTTTAGTCACCACCTTGTGACAAGTTAAGTCGCCATCGTGACACTGTGACTTAACATGTCACGATGGTGACATGCTTAGTCACCACCTTTCTTTCTTTTCTTCTTTTCCTTTCATGCAAATTTACGTCAACTTTCACTTCAACCTTCATGCAAAATTCATAAGATAATCCAATTAAGATTCATGTAACATCCATACTAATTTCACTCAATCTGTCTTAGATTTGGATCAAAACATAAGGATTTGTAACAAAAATCAAGATTTGAAGGAAATTAAAAGCAATAGAAACTTGACACAACACACTTCAGATTGGCTAGACATTTATCTAGTTTTCGTTTAATGAAAGAGTTTCCAATCTGATTGTTTCTCGATGTGAAGAAATTTCCTCCATAAAGAAGACCAGACACTTAAATGTCATTAAGACACTTATTAGATCCTCACAATAATGATTGTGAGTTATTTTACCTTATGACTCCTCTAAACATATTGTAGTATTGAAATCACCCAAGATAAGCCAAGGATCCTTTATCTCAAAGGCTAAACTTCTAAGTCCAGTCCACAGTGCAGCTCTTTGATAAGATTATTTATAAGCATAAATGAATAAAAGGTAAATGTTGATATTTATCTGTAATAAGTAAGCTTCTAGGTGGACCATTTGATCTGTAATGTTAGAGTTGAGGATTGAAATTTAAGTAAGATTGTACACCACTAGTATTCTTCCATTAGCATGATCATTATAGTTGTGAATCAACTTCCATTGGCTTGGCAAAAAACCTAGAATGTTATAATTGTTTTGCTTTATCAGAGACTCCAATATGCCTAATAGGATAAGCTTATTATCCATAATGAAATCTTTTAACAAAAGTTTTTTTTTCAAAAGAATCAAGACCTTGACATTCCAAGCAGAAATTATCATGATGTCTGACTCATAAAGGACCTTTTCCTTCTACTAAATGTTCTCTTATTGATAGAGATAAACCCAATATCTTCATTGAAAGCATTAGCTACTGTGGTTATCTTAGTGGGGGTATCTGAATCATTGTATTTATTTGTTTCTGCCACTAGTACTTGTATTTTGTTATCATTCTGTGGATTTCCATTTTTTTCTATGACAGTGTCTTCATTTCCAGTAGCTACAACAATTTGCATAGTGTTAGTCTCCTCTTCAGCTTCTGCTGCCAATTGTTAAGTTTGTATGTTATCATTTTCATTTAGATCCTAAGAGAAGTTAGATTTGAACAGTCTACTAGTGGCTCTCCAAGTCTTTTTAGCTAAGGTAGATGGAGGCTTCCATACATAGGAGACTTTAACTACATCTTTAAGTAGCTCCATGTTGTAATTATATTGGATCCATAAAATTAATCAACCGTTATTTTACCACTACATTTCTAGTTCTGCATTTTCTAAAAGTATGATCATTCTTTTGGTTTGTGGAAGGTCTTTATTTACATTTTTCAGTTTTTCTTTACTTAAGACTAGAAGCTTATTTCATAAGGGATTCCATAATTAGTAGAAACTTTCTAATATAAAATTTTCTATAATTTCTCCATCAATTTTTGTCTTAATTGATTAACTTAAGAAAATATGTTCATTTGTATTATGATATAATGGGGGAGTTTAAACCAATTTCCTACTACAATCTGTCTTCAAACTTATATATAAAATGATGGTATCGAGGCTGAAAGCTTTGCTAAGTTCCCTAACTTCAATAACTCAAGGTGCATCCACTAAAGGGATAGCTGTATTTGCCATTGACAGGGGTACCATAGGTTCATAACTCTAGGAAAAACATAATGAAAATCTTAGAGCTAATACAAAAACGACTCAAGCAAATCAGAAGTTTGGAAATCATGTAATATACATGAACTCACATATCATACAAATAGAAGGGGAAATACATTTCAGCATGATTGATAGCTGCTTCTAGGCTTTTTCGGTTCACTGCTTGCTATCCATAGGATTGAAAGTTAACATTTTTGATTGAAAGTTAACATTTCTGATAATGCCACAGGAACATGTTTAAACTATTTGCATCCATCAAATTTAAACACTTCCAAGTTTCTTTTAGCTTCTCATCAAAGACAAGTAATTAGAAACGAATATAAGGGTCTAAGCTAAGTGTTCTCTGCAGCTTCAGGAAATCACTTTCAGCTATCCTTGGGATTCCTACTTTACTGTACTTAGATCGATGAAGTTAGGTGAAACAAGAATTTGTATGTTATATACGCTACTGGTATTGTTAGTCAACTTCTTGCAATTGAAACACATTAGATGACAATTGATGGAAGCTTCATACAGACAACAAAAGTTTATTATTATTTATTCAGTTGGTTTATAAAAATAATGAAAAGGAATTGTGGCATTATAATTCCAAATTAGTTTAATCCCAACAACCTAATCAGGCCACCTGCTTCATGGGCTTATCTATTTTAAGGTTAGTCAAGTGGTTTCATGTGTACCAGGCTTTGGTTGACTTCTATTGGTATTTAAGATTTGTCATTTCAATTTGTGCATTTTTATTTTACAACAATGCATACATTTAATGATGAATGTTATACAAAATCCTGATTAGTTCATTTAAGTATGTTTTAATCAATTAAATTTTATTCCAAATGTTTAGTATATAATCTTAACCTAAAGGGGTTTCCGTACTTTTGCTCTGTTATTATGATCTGTGTATTTTAAGATTCTGCCGTAAAGTTTCCCAGAAAAGTTTCGAAATTCATATAAATATACAGACAAATCAGTTTACAAGCCTTCCTTCTGATCACTTCTTTGTTATTCTTATTCATCTGGTTGAAGCCTCTGATCATGTCTGGTACACTAGTTGATGAGAATTGTCTTTGATATTACGGAACTTGAGGATATGAAATGCACCAAATTTGATCTGATCTGAAATGAAGTGGACCGTGATCATAGCACAACCACAAGCTGTTTGGTGGGCCTCATTCTCACGCTTTTCAAGTATGGTCTCTTCCGGATCATGCTAGGCTGGCCACATGCGCTAGGACAGGAATTGAACTCCTATCCTATCCTTTCTTTTTTATTTCTTGTAGGACAGAACATAACAAGAACAAAACATCCTACTGATTCCAGCACATGTAAAGACCAACATTCTACTCTGTATAGGGTCATTTATTGGTATTATACAAGTCCATAAATGCCGAAAGGTTTTGTCCATGCGACCACCAGGTTCAGATCAGTCAGCAGAACAAAACCTGTTAAAACCAATAAATAGCAAGAACACTCAAAGGTGTATCACATGTCTGCGGCTGAAACCATCTCATTATCAGCAAAGAATTCCATTATATCAAATCTTACATATATTACAAGCACATTCACTATCGATTAAATTATGTACCAGCCAAGATGATGAACTTTCACTATGGTCAAAATGTCTGTCTATGAGGATGAGCTCCAGCCTGGTAAAGAGTGAGATGGTGTATGGCATTCATGAACAAATCCTTCAACTCCGGATGTTGAGTTACCACATGACGAGCTGCCCCCTCCAGCGCATTCAAAGCCCGTGCTTGCTCAAGAGCCTTACTGTTGCCAGCATTCAGGGCAAGGTAACAGAGCAAGACCAGCCCTTGCATTTGAGAACGATCACCAGCTCGAAGCAATCTCATTAAATGTTTAACTCCATCAAACTCAATAACCGCTTTCGAATGCTCTGAACAATTGAAATTCTCTGGACAGACAAATTTCCCCAAGGCAATGGCGGCTTCTGTTGCCACATCCACATTCCTGTTACCAAGCTGGGAAACCAAAGGCCGAATTATTCGAGTTTCCCTAGCAGGAAAAGTTCGAGCCAAGCATCCAATAGATACTATAGAAGGAATCTGCAATGCGGGATGACTTTCTTCTTGAATCAGTCGCAAAAGTTGATCCAGAACTGCCTTTGCAGCGGGTAAATTAGTCTTAAACGCAGCACGTCTAAGATCTACATTATCCTCTGCCACCAAGGTAATCTCCTTAACAGCCATTAAACAATTAAACTGCAAATCCCCCTTTTCCTTCTCAATTATCTTAGCCAAACAAAGCAACCCTCTTGTCTCGGTAATCTTCCGGCTATTCGACAAATTACCTTTTGACAACTTCCATAATGCCTCCGCACAACAAACATTAAGGTTGTGGCGCTCCTCAGGGGTCTCCATCCCCCTCTCTTTCCTATAATGTGAACTCCCATGACTACTACTATCAGAATGATTATTGTTGCTTCCATAATTCTTATAAGCTAACTCTTTATTCAACTCAACAATCGAATGGATACTTGTTTTACCAGAATGATTATTGCCAACATCAAAAACTAAATCAGCACATAACGATGACACCAATGGCCTAATAACGTTCTCCCTCGCAAACTCCTCCTGCGCAATCGGATCCAATTCAGCCATTCTTGATACCAATTTAGCCACCTCAACTTGCACTTTCATAGGAGAATCCCCCAAAACCCCAACAATCATTGGAACCCCATGAGCATCCACAATCGACCTAACTCTCTCCTGGTCATTAGCAATGTTATAAAGTGCAGTTGCAGCCGCAATTTGTGCGTCCGGAGAAGCATCCTCTTTAAGCAACTTCAACAATGGCAAAATACCACCTTCCTCAACAATCATCTTCTTGTTCCTATCATTATCCCTAGCTAGAGAAGCAAGCTCATTAGCTGCATCAGCACGATCCTTAAGCTGACCCATGTGCATAGTCGACATATAAGACCAAACCCAAGCCAGAATCGGATCATTACTAGCAATTGGCGGGAGAGAGAGATAAGTACCTCCGTCGGACTCAAAAATCGATAACAGCCACTTCATGTCCGCGGTGGATGACTCCAGAAGGTTGGAGACCTTCCGGAAATCGTTGTTGGTGGTGATCGAGAACATTTGTCGGAGAACGCCGGTGTGCTTGCATTTCCGTACGAGCGTCAGGGTTCGCTCGAGGTTTTTGGTGATGTCAGCGACTATACGGCGGAGAGGGCGGTCGTAGAGGGAGGGAGTGGCGATGGCCAGACGGACGGCGGCCCGGAGCATGTTAGAGAGGCGGTCGACTTGGTTGACGAGGTCGGAGAAGAGCTCTTGCTTGGAGGGGCCGACGCCGTTTGCGTGCTTGATGACTTGGTCGGCGAGTAGAATTGGAGGAGAGAGTTCATCTTGGAGGGTTTTCTCTTCTTCTCGGGGCGCGACGGGTACTCTTCCCGGGGAGATCGGAGTGTTAGCGACGGCGGCGAATGTTGCTTTGGCTTTCGCCTCCGTTTTCATTTTCATTTTTGGGGATTGCGCGTGTTGTTCTGATGAGGTTGTTGAGAATACAAGGGCAAGGGTCTGTTCTTGGAGAAGAAGAGTCAAGAGTGGAGACCGCAACCTGATCTTGGTAAGTCAGCAACTTATGTCGTTTTAAATGTTTTGAACAATCCAGAAGATGACGCTGAGAAATAATTTGGTTGGACATAAAAAAATCAGTAAACAGGAATTGAGAATGTGGAGGAGAAGGTTTGATTAACTTTTAAACACACGTACCTCCAAGATTATTATCATATTATGCAGTGCACCTTCTATGTTCTTTCTTCTTTAGTCAAAGTCATTCCGTGTTTAACACACACAGTTAAAACGGAGTAAGATAAGACCGGCTGATGTCGACGGGATCGAGCTACACGTTTCCTTCACTTGGAACCGCCAATCGACCAAGACTTCAACTTTAACCTCACGAATAAATTTCTATATTTTATTTTATGAAAATAATAAATCGTTTTTGAGATTAATTAATTAATTATATTATATAGACATCGAGTGTAGATAAATTGGTAATGACTCTTTTGATTTAAATAAGGTCGTAAGTTTGAACCCTCGTTATATATGCAGTTGTTTAAAATTTACAACCAGAGCTTTATCTTCCGTAAGGGACCTACTCCTCTCGAACAAGGATTAGTCTAACTGTAAATAACTTAAATAAAGTGTCTTTTTATAGTTAGGATCTTCTTGAAATACCTTGTAAAAAAAAAGATAATATTATTGAAGTTTTTATTGAACTTGTATATGTCATGTAATTTTCTAGTTATTATATATAATGCACAATTTATTTAATGCCTACTAAAAAAATAGGGACTGAGGGTTTATTAGTGAATAACAAAGTCTAGTCCAAACACTGTTTGATCATTCCACGCGGAATTTAGTTGACATAATGCGTTTGGAATAGGTTGCAAGACGGAATTGTGACAGTAATGTTCAGAGCTTTGCAGCCAAGCCATTTTGAGGGGACTTAGCAGCAGTGACTTTTCTCCTTGCCCTTGGTATCCAGTTCAGAGGCACCAGGCGGGACGTCGACAGCAGGAGAGCAGGTGGAAAAGCCATGCGGCTGCATTCATCAAAGTAAATGAACACAATCAACATTAATCATCCAACAATACGAGCTTCAAAGTAAGCAAAGTTACCATTAGCATGAGACGAGTCCTCCAGCCGAGGAACATGTGTAATTCCAAACACGTACCTGAAATTCAGACATCCAGATAAAGAATATGATAACCAAAGTACACAAAAAGTTAAGAATAATAACGTGATATGTATCATTGATAGAACTTAACAGTTATTTTTTTCAATAATTTACTAATTGAACTGCCCATTGGGATCAAGTGATTTTATTTCCTGTGCACTTGGAAAGACATTCAAGTACATATATTAGCAGTAACTTACCAGAGAACTATGTCATTTTCTTCCAAGCTCAGGATACATGTAAGTTTAATTCAGCTTCAATTTTCCCGTCCTGTAACAATAGAGCCCACTTAGATACCTGAAAAGACTGTAATTAAAACCTAATCTTTAACCAACTTATAATAGATATTTTCTAATGGTCGAAAAGAGGAAGTTGAACTTAATGTCTCTTTGAACAAGAATTGGACATTACATGAAAAAACTTACATACAATGCAATAACTATTCCAGAAAGAGGCTACGCAGGCGGCATGCCACCTAACAGCTGAGACATATATACAAGGTTGAAACATAACCCTGATGACTCTAATTTAAATTTTTAGTCTGCATACCTTCTTAAGGGAGTGTGAATTTTTACCAAGGCCATCTTCCCCTGCATCAAAAGCATTCTTCCGGTGATGCAGTTCATTTGGATCTCCATACGGCACAATCATTTCTACAAAGCTTAGCCTGTGAGCTACAGGTCTTCGGCCCCTATTTCCATCAACATATGCAATGGAATATATAACTAAGCCTTCCCTCTGAGTGACTCCAACTCGAAAGTTCCACCGTAAACCAGCAACAAGACACATCTCTGCTTATTGTAAATATATTAACTTGATTAAGCATAAGTTAATATACCGATGTTATATATGTTAGTAAAGGAGAACAAAAACACAAGATTTGAGAGAGAAGCAAAAACGTGAAGAAACTGAACTTTTCTTATTTTAACTTAAAAATGACGGACTTAAATAACCTTAAGAATAATAATAAAGTTAAAAAACAGGACTCACAATGGATTCAGAACGTGGGATTCAGTCCCACGTTCTGCTAAAATATCTTACTATTGTTATTGACCACTAATCACTGACATAATAACATCTAGGACTCACTAACATAAACGTATTGCAATAAAGTAGCAATAACTTTTTGCATCAGTCAATTATATTTATTCAACACTTCTCCTTGATTCAAAATCACATACTCCTAACTGTAACCTGTAAAAACGAAACTTAACCTATGACGAAGATTTTATAAAAATGTCAACTGTTTGCTCATTAGTACTGCATAATTTCAACACTATTTTGCGATCAGTTATCAGCTTTCAAATGAAGCGATGATGAACATTAATATGCTTGGTTTTGCTATAGAAAACAAGATATTTGGCAGTTCCTATTGTGGCCTGGTTATCACAAAATATCTTAGTAGCTTTCTTTTGCTCAAAATTGAAATCAGCAAGGAGTTTTCTCAGCCATGAGGCTTGTCTTGCTGTTGAAATTGTTGCAACATACTTTGCTTCAGATGATTACAAAGCTATTGTCTCTTGCTTCTTTGAACTCCATGTCACTTCTCCAGAACCAAAGCTGAAAACGTTACCAGAAGTGCTCTTTCAATCATCTAAACATCCTACCCAATCATTGCCAGCGAAACCAATTAAGTTGAAATTTGGTATTTTGTAATACCAAATATCAAAATTCATAGCTCTTGCTATATAACGAAGTATCCTTTTTGCCACTCCAAGGTGTTGTCTTGTAGGGCTATACATAAACCTGGACATAACACTAATAGAGAAAGCAATATCAGGTTTAGTATGAGTTAAATAGTTTAAACCCCCAACTAAACTTCATAAAAGTGTTGGATTTGCTTTCTCAGTCCTATCTTCACGCTATAGCTTCTCATTTATATTCATTGGTGTGATTGTCACCCCTCACAGTTTGCCATGCTAAGCCTCTTTAAAAGATCCATGGCATATTTTTTTTGACACACAAAAATTCCATCATTACTTTGCATAACCTCAGTCCCAAAAAATATTGCAATAAGCTCAAATCTGTCATCTTAAAATTTCTCAACATAATGGACTTAAAATCATCAATTATGGACTTTGAAGAACCCATATAAATTATGTCATCCACATACATGAAAATTAATAAAAAAACTTCATTACCTTGTTTTTTTAGATAAAGAGTAGGCTTATTTTCACTTTTAGTGAACCTGCTGTCTTGAAAAAATGAATCAATCTTCCTATACCAAGCCCGCGGAGCTTACTTTAGCTCGTAGAGAGCTTTTCTTAACATGTAGACTTTGTTTTCATTGTTATTGATAGTAAAACTTGGAGGTTGTGAAACATAAACCTCCTTATCCAAAACTCCATTCAGAAAAGCAGATTTCACATTAAATTGATACACAGGTAATTATAATTGAGCAGCCAAAGCCAAAATAATTCTTACATTTTCAGATCAAGCAATAAGAGAAAAGGTTTCTTCAAAATCTATACCTTGTTGTTGTATATCTTTGCCACCAAACGAGCTTTGTACTTTTGGATGCTTCCATCAACATTATACTTCGTTCTGAAAACCCACTTAAGCCCTATAATATTTTTGCCTTTTGGAACATCAACCAATTCCCATTTTGAATTTCTTTCAATGGCTTGCATCTCCTTTATCATAGCAGCCTGCCGCTTAGGCTTTTCTGCAGCTTCTTCAAAAGAAGTTGGATTAAAAAGTAATAAACCAAAGTTACACGACTCATAAATTTCTTTAAGAGAACTGAATTTTCTGGGTGGAGTTTCATTGTTGTTGTTGGAGGAACTTAATGCTGGAGTGCCTAAACTAGTAGAACTTGTAGAGCTATTAACTCCATGAGAGCTAAGAACTGAACTTGCAAGTGATGAAGAAGCTGAATTTTCAAGTGATAGTAGATATGAATTTTGTGGTTGTTTAAAACCTGCTGGAACTAAATTATGCAGGCCTTCCTCATTGAAATTGCACTTCAAATCTGCTTCTTTATTGAATAAAACATCCCTGCTAATTATCACTTTTCCACTTATAGGATTATATAGACGATATGCTTTGGATCGAGAGCCATAGCCAATGAAAATGCATTTTTCAAAATTTTTTATCAAGTTTAGAACGTGTATTAACTAAAGCATATGCTAGACAACCAAAAACTTTTAAGTGGCTTACCCGTGGCTTCTTACCTGTTTTTTTAAATCAAATTTAGAACGTGTATTAACCAAAGCATATGCTATACAACTAAAAACTTTTAAGTGGCTTACCCGTGGATTATTACCCATCCAAGCTTCATAGGGTGTTTGATCCAAAATTGCCTTTGTTGGTGAGATATTCAGAAGATATATTGCTGTTGCAATAGTTTCTCCCCAAAACTGATTTGGAAGTCTTTTTACCTTTAACAAGCTTCTGGCCATTTCAACCACTGTTCAATTTTTTTCGCTCTATAACATCATTATGTTCTGGTGTATATGGGGTTGTAAGTTCCCTGAGAATGCCAGTTTATGACAAAAGTTAGTGAAATCATTAGAAAGGAATTCAATGCCACGATCTGTTCAAAGTACTTTTATATTTCTTCCATTTTGCTTCTCCACCAATTCCTTAAATTTCTTGAAACTCTCAAAGTTTTCAGATTTGAATTTTAAGAAATAAGTCCAACTCGTATGGCTATAATTATTTGTAAACAATAGAAAATAGCAACTTCCACTAAGTGATTATGTTTTCATAGGCCGACATAAATCAACATGCATAAGTTCAAGGCAATTAGAAGCTCTTCATGATTTTCCAAATAGAAATGACATCCTATTATGCTTCCCATAAACACATCCCTCACAAAAATCAAGTTCATCAATTTTCGGCAAGCCAATAACCATTTCTTTCTGATTCAAAAGTTTCAAACCATTCACATTCAGATGCTCATAATGTAAATGCCATAAATTAGCCTCATCATTTCTTCTAGCGACTAAGGCTTTGGTCACAACATTTGAGACATTAAAAGGAAACATCCTATTTCTTGTCATATAAGCAGCATCTATAGTCTGACAAGATTTTTTTATCATGAATAACTCATGAATCATCATCAAACACAACTGAATATCCACTGGTTAATAGCTGTCCAATACTCAAAAAATTGTGAGCTAAACTAGGCACAAATTGCACATCATAGAGTAGTTTAATATCACCTTGCATAATTTTGATGGCAATTGTTCCTCGACTTTCATTTGTTTGTCATCCCCAAGTTGAACCTCACTCTTTTGTGTCTCATCAATTTCTTTGAATAATGATTTGGTTCTAGACATATGGTTGGAGCATCCACTGTCCAAAAACTATACTTCTGTGCTGTTATCTACATCTTGAACTGGTGAATGTGCCATAAATAACTTGCTCTCCTCTTCAACCTTCTTTGTAAAATTTGCTTGCTTTTGCTCTTTTCGTTGTTTGATCCAGCAATCAACTTCTTTGTGCCCCAATTTTTCACAATATTTTCACTGGATTGCACTCTTGTATTGATTACGTTCATTAAATTGACTTCTATCTTTGCCACCACCACCTTCTCGTCCATAAAATCCACATATGTTTTTGCCACATCCTCTAGAATTTTCAATCTTTCGCTTGAAAGACTCCCCCTTAACTTGAAATGCCTTTTCCTCAAATTTTTCTTGAGACCTGCTAAGTCTTGCATCATGGGCTAACAAGGATCTCATCATTTCGTCAAAAGTATAAATAGACAAATCCTTAGTTTCTTCAATTGCAACAACAACATGATCAAATTTTGAGGTTAAACTCTTTCATACCTTAGTTGCAATAGTTTCGTTACTCATGTTTTCACCATAAGATTTCATCTGATTAATAATTCTAGATACTCTAGACAAGAATTCTTGCACATATTCTTTATCTTTCATACCTAAATTCTCAAAATCAAGATGAAGTGTTTGAATTTTTATAGTAATTACCTTCTTGTTGCCCAAATATTCCTTCTTCAAAATCTTTCATTGTAACATCCCGGCCCCACATTAGGGCTTAATGTGTCAGTTTTCTGTACATTAAATGTGTTTTGCATTGACTGAGGTTGTTCTGGCCGATCGGTAGAACCGATCGACTCAACTGTAGTGTGTGAAGGGTGAGGCCGAGCGACGCGCTGGCCGAGCAAC